>JAGDQP010012518.1:16968-50075 GCA_022664845.1 Lepisma saccharinum
AAATGTATACGTAGATGAAATAATTGAAGATCACCAATGTGGATTTAGAAGAAATAGATCCACGTTGGACCAGATTTTTCCCTTGAGACAAATTTTGGAGAAGAAATGGGAATACAGTGGGACGGTTCATCAGCTATTCATTGATTTTAAGAAAGCATATGATTCTATCAAAAGGGAAAAATTATACAGTATCCTGATACGACTTGGAATTCCGAAAAAAATGGTTCAACTAGTGAAGATGTGTCTCAGCGACCCCATAAGCAGAGTACGGATAGGTAATGATATGTCAGATAGTTTCAAGATTCGCAACGGATTGAAACAAGGCGATGCCTTGTCACCACTCCTGTTTAACTTTGCGTTAGAATATGCGATTTTAAACACTAAAGGGGACAAAAAGGGGCTATCATTGAATGGTTTGAATCAACTGCTTGTATACGCGGATAATGTGAATTTAATAGGGAACAATATAGATGAACTACAAAGCAACACCGATGCCTAGAAGCGTGCGATGAGATAGGTCTACAGGTAAACATAGATACAACAATATACATGATAACAAGCAGAAACACAGGGAATGAAGGAAATAAAAACATAAAAATTAGGGATGAGGTCATAGAGATAGTAAACAAATTTAAAAACTTGGCAGCATACTAACAAGCAAAAATGAGGTCACGGAAGAAATAAAAAGTCACTTAGTATCGGGGAACGCATATTTCTATTCAGTCCAAAAACTTCTAACATCACGATTAATATCAAGGAAATTGAAATTAAAAATATACAGAACGGTTATTCTGCCGGTAATACTTTACGGTTACGAAACTTGGAGTGCGACCCTAGCAGATGAACATAAATTACGTGTGTTTGAAAATAAGGTTTTGAGAAAGATAGATATACGGGCCGAAACGCGACGAGATGACTGGAGAGTGGAGGAGACTGCATAATGAAGAACTCCACAGACTGTACGATTCACCAGATGTAAAAATAATGAAATCGCGACGACTAAGGTGGGCAGGCCATGTAGCTCGGATGGGGGAAAAACGAAGATTATATTCTATCCTGGTTGGAAGGCCGGATGGAAGGAGGCCATTGGGAAGACAGAGACGTCGTTAGGAGGACAATATTAGAAGAGATCTTCGAGAAGTAGGTGTTCGTGATGAAAACTGGCTTGATATTGCCCAGGATAGAATCCAACGGCGAACGTTTGTTACTGCGGCGATGAACCTGCGAGTTCCATAAGCCATAGAGTGAGTGAGTTAGTTAATGTAACTTATCGCTTTACTTAAAAAATCCATGCTCAAACCAGTTTACCTGCATGAAATTAAACTGAAACTAGGAATAATGCTCACAAACCGTGGATAGTGCAAACCACTTCTTGGACTTCATGGACAATAAATAATGATAATATTAATAAAACATGTAAATATTTTTTATTGTAGTCCCCGCGCAAAAGTTACTATTCTTAGTTCAACATTATTCAGTATATAATTCTATATTACCAAAAATTTTAAATAGTACAGAAGACAAATACAAAAATACAAACATACAGTCCTATCCATATCGTGTAAAAAAATGTACATTATTATCAGAAATGAGCAAAAACATGATTACACAACCGACCAAAGTCGAGTGCAATGCCGCACGTGCTTGTTCATTAATCCCAGTGGTATACTACAATTAAGCCAGCAATACAGAAAAGTCTATTAGGGTGTCTACTGAATGTTAATTTTCAAATTCCAGGTTTCCCAGGTTTATTTTTCTTCTTTGTCAGGTCATTAATTTATAACATTTTTCTTCTTGCGAACAAGCAAAGTAAGTTTATTTTATCAATTACTCGACTAAGATAAAGTTCACTAAACACAATAAAATCAATTCAAAATTCAAATGAATTTAACCTAACAATTATGACTCACTTTAACGAAAGATTTTTTTATGTCATCTTCTTAAATGGTTGCTTCAATATGAATTGGCTAGGACTTTCGGAATGGCTCTTGCTCAGCCTTCAAGGCGTCGAAGAGATGTAAATTAAGTTTATTTGTAGTGTTTTTTGTGAGATTATATTGTATGTGAAATTTAATAAATATCTATATGTAAGTATATGGAAAGATGTGTATTATTTATCTGGTGTAGTAAAAAGTAATCCATTATTTTGCCAATAGATGGCTTCAGTGATCTGTAGCTCGCGTTGTATAAGTCCGATCGGGTTCAACGAGATGGCGTTCAAACGATGAGATTGCGTACTACAAATACTGTTCAGATAGTTGTGATGAGTTGACTCAGTGTTGTGTGAGCGCGCGTCAAAATGGACACTAGCAAAGAGAAAATACGCTATATTTTACAGTTTTTCTTCGATAAAGGCGAAAACGCAAGCCAGGCGGCTGCAAATGTGAATAGTGTTTATGGTCCTGATACTGTAACAGCCAATCACGCGCAATTTTCGTTTCGTCGATTCCATTCCGGTAATTTTGACGTCAAAAATGTACCACGCACTGGAAGGCCAAGTGTCGAAAATGTCGATAAAATCATGGACATTGTCGCGTCCGACCGTCATGTAAGCACTGTTTCGATTGCCCAAGAGCTAAACATTGCACAAAAAACCGTGTGGAACCATTTGCATAAGGCTGGATACACAAAGAAACTTGATGTGTGGGTGCCACACGAGTTAACGCAAAAAAAACCTCATGGACCGAATTTCCATCTGCGAATCGCTGCTGAATCGCAACAAAAGCGACCCATTTCTGAAGCGGTTGGTGACTGGTGATGAAAAGTGGATCAAAAACGGTCGTGGTCGAAGCGCGGTGCGCCGGCGCAAACGGTGCCCAAGCCAAGATTGACGGCCAGGAAGGTTTTGCTGTGTGTTTGGTGGGATTGGCAGGGAATTATCTATTATTAGCTGCTACCCTACGGCCAAACCCTTAACTCGGAACTATACTGTCAACAATTGGACCGTCTGAAGGCAGCAATCGTCCAGAAGCGCCCAGCTTTGGCCAATAGGAGAGGCATTGTGTTCCACCAGGACAACGCCAGGCCACACACATCGATAGTGACTCGCCAGAAGCTCCGGGAGCTTGGTTGGGAGGTTCTTATGCATCCACCTTATAGTCCGGACCTGGCACCTAGTGAGTACCATCTGTTCCTGTCCATAGCGAACGCGTTTGCTGGTGAAAAATTCGCTTCATCGACTGTCTCAATTTTTTGCCAATAGGGACAAGGGCTTCTATGAGAGAGGCATCATGATATTACCTTCCAAATGGCAACAAATGTCGAACAAAACGGCGCATATGTGACCTAAATCGGATCATTCTAACTATGGTAAGTCAAGCCTTCAATGTCATGCAAAAATAATGGATTACTTTTTACTACACCAGATATTAACTGAAATACTTGGGTCAAATTATAAAACCCACTATTTTTAAACTGCTCCGCTGTCACTGTTGCTAGACACCAAAGACTTGTTTTTTAAAAAAAAGTCTGTGCTTCTGCGGTCATACTGGAAGAACTGGAGTCAATATCTGCCATGTGTAGGTAAAAAGTATTTAGGCCACATTTACAACAAATTCCTGTTCGAACACAAGAATTATGGAGGTTAAAAATTATAAAAAATATTGTATGTACAGGTAAGCACAGATTGTTAAAATTCGAAATGTGTTGATCTCGAATAAATAAGTGGAAATGGAAGAAAACTGTACCTCAGTAAATGAGTTGATCGTAGGATTGACACTATTTCACACAGAATTTAATCTCACAAAAAACTACACACACACTTAAATTATATCTCAACGACGGCTTGAAGACGGAGCGACAGCCCTTCCGGACCTATCCAATACATATTGAAGCAACTACTTAAGAGGATGACATTAAAAACCTTACTTTAACGTGAGTCATAATAGTTGTAATTGGGTCCTCTGTGCGTTTAAAATAGTTTTATTTGAATTAAAATACTTAACAAAATAATATCTGGACCTTAATGAAATAAGGTCAGATGTCATATTTTCACTATTTATTTCAGGAGAGCAGTTCTGTGTCCAGGAAATGAACTTCAGAGCACTTTACATACTAATTTTGAAAGACCTTTTTCCTGTCCCTTTGCTAATAATATGGGATGTGCTCTGGAGTTCGTTTCCATTGGTTTTCTAAAGAAAAATGGATCTCCTTTAAGAATAACACATTCGACCTTATTCAACTAAGGTTCAGATACTGAAGAAATGTGAAATCAAAATTTAGTTTAACACATTAGCCCAATTAGAAAATAAAAGAAAACAAGACATACATGATTAGAGTAGAGGAAAAGAGAAAGATGAAATGAGGAGAAAAACAAAGCATCAATCAGAAAGAAGAAGTAGGTCTGATATCAGCTCGGGTACCCTCGGGGTCGCCACTCCACTATACTCACAAGAAGTCAGTCCCTGAGAGCTTGTTACTTTAACTGCCTCATTCTGTGACCTTAAATTTTAAAAATTCAATAAAGTTTCTTCTAACTGTTTTGAGTGAAATTATTAAAGTGAAAATTTAATTTAAAAATAGTAACTTTAAAAAATTCCAGGTTTCCGCTTGAATTCCAGGCTTTTTTCAGGTTTTCCAAGTCGGAAATAAAATTCCACGCTAATTCCAGCTCAGTAGACCCCTGTCTATATATAACAATATAGAGGTATAACATTGAACTATCAAAACGCATTCAGTGAATACACTTAAAATCACCAAAGAAAATAGAAATGTTCACTTACGAACTTCAGAATGTTTTTGAAACTAGTATTGGCAAAGATAGATTTATAAACGCCTTACTACCTTCATCACAGAAAGGAGATTCACCTGAATTTAATTTTAAAATGTTGGGTCGGTAAACCTATCACACTTTGATTAGTACGCAGCGATAAACCTGTCACACTTTAATATTAGTAAACAACGTTACATATTTTAAGTTCTAAAAACATGCTACAGGTCACACGTCCTAAGACAGGCTTCTTATTTGTTTCCTGATACTTGACGAATTAAAATGAGAATATGTCTCATTTGCTTACGACATGAGCCCTACAACGCATAATGCTACCACAGAGTAATCCACAAGGGATTGTTAATTAAATCTAGTTGTAAATGGGACTCAACCCACACCTCAAGCTTTAAAATAAGCTACATTTCAAATGTTTATGTTACTTCAAACAGACATTAACGTACAAGGGTAAATTATTTCCGTTAACTGTAATATTGAAAATAGTTATATTTAGCGTATATATACCGAGCGGCCGTGGCTCAGTTTGTAGAGAGTCCCTGAGAGCTTGAGGGTTCGTGACCAGCGGCCTCCCATACCGACAGAGGTTTGGTGACGCACTTCCAGTTTTATGTGATAATCGACAATATATAACAAAACTAACCTGAGGACGTATCCGTAGACATCAACAACACTCCCTTCGCAATTTCGTTCCTTCCACACAAGTTATCGGATAAGATATTCGGCAATAAATTTGGAACAGCTTTTGAACTATCTGCTTCCTTATCGTCTGATTCTGAGTTGTTATCTGAAAATAATACAATTCATGAATTTAAAACATTTGCATGGAAAATATATATTTTGGTTCCTCTCAGAATTCGCAACAGTGTAGTTTGGAAACCAATCGTCGTACACTGTTAGTAACTCATCATATATGATCGTTATTTGTCTCACTAATACAATAATAGTAAAGGAACATGAGTTTAGTTTTACTTTATCCTGGTGATATTTTTAGAACAAATTTTGACAATTCGAAATGAGAAATACCAATGCGTATTTTAGTAATATAATATAAGAATTTAACAAAGGAAACAATGCCGTAACTGCTCACGAAAGAGCATGTGAAATGTATCGTAAAGTTACTATGGCTGATAAAGTCTACAGAAAATAGTTTGCTACAGTTCGAGACGCAAATTTCAGTCTCGAAGATAATTCAGCGCTGTAAATCCTTTTGATAATGACATAATTATCACGGATGGTAACATACAGCAAACGGTTATTGCATTTCAGGTGCACTAGAAACATGAAAATAAGGTTACGTAACCAACCGCAATGAAGTATAGGTGCTTCAACTTGACCGTTTGTTTTTGTTTTTAACTTGTTAGATGGGTTTCATAGAAAAAAACATTAGCAAAACCACACAGGGGCTCATAGCAAGCAAGCAAGTCAGTCAGCGTCTCTCTTTCTCTCTCAAACTCAATCTTGAAAAGGGCAATAGTGCGTGCGTGCGTGCGTGCTTGCTTGCTTCTTTCTTTCTTTCTTTCTTTCTTTCTCTCGCTCGCTCGCTAGTGTCTTCTAAAGTGTTTCTTTTTTAATAGAACGAGTGAACTGAACAACACGCAACTAGTTATTTCAAGAACTTGTTGTGGCTGACTTCACCATCTACCCATAACGTGAAAATGTCATCCAAAAAAACGGATCCAAAGTAGTGGAATCAACGGTTAAACTAGATATGTTACTAGATATGTGAATATGTGTGTGACCTAATACGAAACTATAAGCTGTATTTCCTTTATTTTTCTCATAAATTACGTTAAATTGCCCTCCCGGCTTTCCTTTGTGCTAGTTATATATATCCTCTCCCAACCCGTCTGGTCAGCGTAGGAGCAGTAGACCAACTCCCCCCTCCGGGGAGAGGCCTCATCTAGTAGTGGATCGAGTATGGCTGTGATTAATTTTGATTTATTATATATATATATCTCCGTGAATGATTCTACTGTAAACACGGTTTCTGTGACTACACCTAGATCATCGTCTTGAGGTATTGTATTTGAAATATGTAACACTAAAGAATAAACACATTAACACATAATATTAACAACACACACTGACGTTAGGCTATTAACAAAAAACATGAGACTTACTCCATAAAACCTCAATCCAGATGTACCTGAAACAATAGAAGGTGAATAACTCAAATAATAAATTTAAAATCGAAACACAAATAAAGAAAAAATCAAAGTAAATAATATCTGAACAAAACGTAATTATTCTACCTGTATCTCATGATTCCTTCCATTTTACATTACTTCATTCTAAATACAGCGTGTTTTGAAATTACACCGATAAACTTCGGGAGGTGATCTCTCACATCAAAACAAGGCGAAAGTTTTTGTGACCAATTTTCGAAATGTGTATAGTTTCGGAGCTACGAGCTGCCGAAAGCGTGGAAAAATGAACTTTAGAGCTTCATATTTCTAACACCACAAACGTTGAGCTGATGTGGCATGGAACCCTCAAAGACTTTATATATGCTCTACTTAAAAATGACTACTTAAAAATGTAAAAATTGTGCAATGAGTGCGCATGGGATTCCTCAAAGGAAGTAGGTGATTCCCGGAAATTTTCTCAAGTAGAGGTAGGTCGAAATGAGCCTGAATTAAGCGACTTTCCGTGTCAGTAAAGATGACATACGTCATGACCGACATCCAACCGGGCAATAATATTCAATCTCTTTGATAACAGATAACCAAAACGTTCGATGGAAATTATGGGAAACTATGCAATTCTTACTCCTGGCTATTACGCAACCACGCATATATATCAAAAGGAAGGCCTTTACTTACAGCTTATTTGTTCCATATGAGAACACTCACACACACACAAATATATACACAGGCGACTTTTTATCGTAAATTTACCTTAAACTGCCCTTCCGGCTTTCCCTTGTGTTCGTGGTATTATCCCTGTATTGGAAATGACTCCGTGTAATCCCGCATCAATCCTTTTCTCTCGCTACGTTTCTGTATCTTTAACTATACGAATCAGCAGTTGCTCATGCTTGAATTTAGATCTTACTCCAGCAGGACTAACGCACAAAATCCCGCTTTCTGCCATACCACCAGTTCAGCGTCCGTTTCTCATATCGCTGTACAGGATTTTTGCTCTTGAATTAAACTTCAACTTGTATTCCCTGCACTTGAAGCGTGCATTTAACCTGTTGGTCAGTCAGTCAACCAGTCTCTCACAAAAATCCTCTTGTTGATCTCGCATGATTGGGATAGTAAAATTTGCACCGTTTAGACCCAGACCCGTTATCTACACTTCTCGAAAAACAAGAAAGAAAAGAGCAAAAAATAGGAGGATTCTCAATAAATTTAACAGATACAGACTCGGAACAGGAAGAAGAGGAGGAGGTACCAACACCGATAGAAAATATAAGAATTAAATCTCCGTCGCAAAAAAAAAAAGAAAAAAAAAGAGATAGATTAAGACTAATAGAATTTAGAGAGAAAAAGAAAATCATAATATTAAACAAAATGCAGGAACCAACACAAGCAAGAATGAAAAAGAAACAAGAAATAGTGAACACGAAGGAAATCAGCACGCAGACTGAAAAGAGGAAAAGATGGAGTGCCTGCTTCTCAAGACTCCTTCCTGGTGAAAAACAAGTAGAAGAAATGGCAAAACTTAATACAGGAGAGAATGAAAAGTTCCATAAAACAAAGGATGAATTGAAAACTAGGATTGATATAGAAGGAAACATAGATGGAAAAGAAAGTGATGAAGAGGAAGAAGAAAAACAACAAAAGCCAGGCTTTTCCGGGGAGATTGGCAGAAGAAGAGAATGGACGTACGCAACCGAAGAAAATAGATACAAGCTGGCTATCCTGGAGGACCCACAAATTCTAACTATAGCGTTGAGACATGTGGTAAGGAAACAACATGACAATGGAGAAAAAGTAACCTTCCCCGTACCAGATGCAGTGGACAGAATCTCGTTGAGGCGCCAGGGTCTGCCGACCGACCCAAGCGAACTCATGAAGTTAATTAAAGAGGTCTTCGTCAGAAGAGACGAGGTCTTCAAGCTTGAGGAGGTTTATCTCGATTTCGTGAGGGCGCATGGCAGGGTGCTACTGGATCCAAAGGAGCCGTTGCCGCAATGCTATGTGTATACAAAATATCCAACATAAATGCGGCCTGGGCAGTGTTCTGTGTTGTAGATAAACGCCCAGGGCTCAAGAATGGTCGGTCTGGAATTAAGGAAATTACTGGAGGAAATGGATACATTTATTATGCATCCAGGAACCATACACCCTAAAAGGTAAGATAATTAACATTCCAACATCGGCACAAATAGTGGTGAATGGAGCAAACCCAAAAGCAGCCGTTGTAAATCTGAACCAAGATAATAAACTAATAGAAATATCCCAATTTACAGATGAACACACTGCATGACAATCAATAAAAAATCATAATAATAAGTATGTATTGCCAATATAGGTTTGAAATAGATCAATTTGTGGATAAACTTGGAAATATAATTAATGCATACAGAAATAGAAATATAATCATAACAATGGATGCAAATGCAAAATCGCCCTTATGGCACAGTAATATCCAAAGTGACAGAGATCGGAGAAGAGGAGAATTAATTGAGGATCTGATTCAGGCAAAGAACTTAATAATATGTAATACCGAAAGTCAACCACCAACATACAAGAACCGAGCGGGGGAAGAAACTAATATAGATCTCACATTAAACTCACCAAATTTACTAAATGACATACAAAATTGGCAGGTACTGGATGGACAAACAAGCAGTGATCATAATATAATAAAATTTGAAATAACGCAGAATGCAAACGCAGCACGGAACACTGCCGTGGAACAACAACGACCCGTATACAATCTGATGAAGATGGATTAGAAAGAGCTGGAAGAATCTCTGACCTTGCCAGAAGTGACGGCGGGGATCGATTTGGATCAGCTCGCGGAGGAACTAGAACGCAGAACCGAGCGTGCGGTTGGAGAAGCATATCCACCAAGCAAAAAGAATAAGAACAAAAACAAAGCTCCATTCTGGTGCGGGGAACTAGAAAGGTTGAGGAGGATTGTCAGATCTAAAAGGAAAAGTTACCAATAGACCAGGTTCCCGGTGCTAAGAAATAGGAAATTAGAACTATATAGAGATGCAAAAAAAAGAATACAAAGAAAAAATAATCACCAGGTAAAAAGGAACACGGGAAAAGTTTTTGGAAAATAATTTAACTCAGGACGCATGGGGCGCACCATATAAACTATGCGTGGAAAAGACTTAACCAACCACATTGTCAACACTAAAGAAAACTACTAGCAAAATTATTAATGGAAGAGCTAATACCTAAAGATTATGAAGAGGAAGAACCTGAAGAACAACAGAGAGTAAGAATGGAAACGCAAGAACAGCTGAGGACTGAAAGATGAAGAAAATAATGACGAAAAAATAGTACAAATTCAGAAGTTGAGCAGGCAATAAGATCACTAAAAATAGAAAAGCTCCGGGTCCTGATGGACTAAAATCGGAAATATGTAAGAAAATTATACACAGACAAGACTCATCGCCGAATGTTTGAGGCAGGGACGCTTCCCCAAAAAATGGAAAGAAGCAAATCTAATAATACTGCTTAAAAGACAGGAAAAATCCCATGAAAACCCGCGCTCATATAGGCCCACCTGTCTCCTCAATGTAATTGGAAAAATATTTGAAAACGTCATAATAAATAGATTGCAAGCAGCAAGAGAGGGGCTAGAAGACAACAACAATCAATTTGTTTTTAGGAAAGGTAAATCGACACAGGATGCGGTAAACAAGTTCAGTAAGGGAATAAGGCAGGCGGAGGGCAAATATGTAGTGGCAATATATGATATTAGGGGAGTGTTTGATAACCTATGGTGGCCAGCTATGTTCAAGAAAATGAACAGGTTGAAAATACTCAGTTATTTAGTGAGAGTACTTAGGGACTATTGCGATAGTAGAATAATGAACCTCTGTGCTCCGGGTGAGAAACTAACAAGAACTAGACCCCTGCATCAGAGAATTACATAAAATGAGGGAAGTACACTCTGTTGTCGCCTATGCGGATGATATTGCAATTCTGGTATATGCTGATTCCAGAAGAGAAATAGAGGGAAAAGCTAAAAATATAATGATAAGAGTCAAACAATGGTGTGACAACAACAAACTCACTATATCTACGGAAAAAACTAAATACATGATTTTTAAAAGCAAATTGGAAAGAAATCCTATCATAAAACATAATAATGAATCATTAAAGAGAGAAAAATCATTTAAATATTTAGGAATCACAATAGATGAGAAATTAAATTTTGGAGAGCACATAAAAAATATTAAAAATAGAATAGTTAAAGTTGGAAACAAGTTGGCAACAACAGCAAACAATAAATATGGCTTAAAAATACGATTATTGAAACTATACAATAACCAAATCATCAATGCAAAAGGAACATATGGTGCCAGTGTATGGGCCCACAGATTAAACGAAAATAATAAATTGGCAGAGGGGATAAACGGAGCGCAGAGGAGGGTCTTGTTTAAACTGTCTGGGGCGTATAGGACGGTGCCGGGAGTGGTCTTGAACATTATCTTTGAGTTGCACCTCTCCACCTGGTGCAACAGCAACACTATATTTGCATAAAAAAGAGGATTTAATTCGGACAACAGAATTTTGGGTGACATAATAAATTCAAAGGAGGAAATTCAGAACAAAATAGTAGAGAAATGGCAACGATATTGGGAAACAAGCACAAAATCAAGAAGGCTGTTCAACATCATTGACAATGTTTCAGAACGATTAAGATGGGAAGAATGGAACCCATCTAAGGGAATGGTACAGTTTTTAAGTGGCCATGGGCCGTACAAGCAGAAACTATATGAGTAGGGAATAACAGATACTCCAAACTGTGAGTGTGGACGACTCTCCACTCCTGAGCATGTGGTCCTTGAGTGCCCCTGCGATCGGACAGACCCAAATGGACAAGAAAGACAACAAATAATAGACCTAAGAGCCGAACTGAACAACAGACAATTGGAGGAGTTAATAAAAGATGAACAAGATAGAAACTCCCTGGATAGCCTGGCAAGTAGGATCTCATACATCCGCCTACAAGAATTTGTAAATAGGAATCACAATGTGAATAACTAATTTGACGGTTAGAGTGGCGTAGGAAATGTAAAACAGGAACACTTAATGAAAAATACTGTTCTGTGGCGTGTGGTGAGGAACAGACGTCGTGACGTTTCGTTAGTGACGTTCGTGTCGTGTGCGTGAAGTAACAAATACGATTTCATTCAAACTTTGTGGATTTTCAATCTTATCTACGGTTATGATCTGCTTAAGTACCCCCCTGAAGGAAGTGTGAAAGTGCGTGATACGGATGTGGAACCAAGCACGAAGAAATAAGGTCACGCCCAGAGCGCTGCCAACCACTGGTATGGACAGCACAAACTCTGGATGGAGATCGATCACATGTGAAATATGTGTAGAGTTGTAATGCGAGTGGGATGTGAAAGAAGAAGATGATGCGGAGAAGAACAAAACGAGGAGGACCCCCGGATCAGCCCCAATCAGAGGATATGGAGGAGGAATCCTGCTGCCCGGAGGCCCAATTCTTCAGAAGCTGATTCTTTACGAGTGAATGTGATGGATGAATGTTGTTACTTGTTTTAAATGTTTTTGTATAAAATTAAGGGATTAGAAAGTTAGGATATAGGGAATGGAGGGAACCCAAAAACATGAACTATGTAAATAACAGGATAATCTCTGAACCGACAAGCAACTAAATTTAAACATAGGAGCAGATAAGAAAGGAAAACTAGAACTAAATAACTACGAGTAAATTAAATTACAAAACAAAATAATTAAATTCAATCAAAGTCAGTAAGACTGGAGGAAGAGTGATAAGCAGGATACAAATAAAAACCATAATAAACAAACATTTTGCATGAAAATAATAAATAAATTAAACCATCTAAAAAAAAAGTTAAACTAAACAAAACATAAGAAAAACAAATCACTCATGAATGGAAATGACTCAAGTCTATATGTATTGTTTTATACATACCATGTAAAATAGAGGAAAATAAAAAAAGTAGAAAAAAGTCATTCCCCCTACGCGGAACTAAGGCCCAGGTTTGTCCAGTGGGAACTGGGCTAAAAAGAAACATCCCCGATTCCACCCATCTTTATTTATAAATGCAAATCAGGTTCTTGTGCCTCGACGTCGCGTCAGGGGTCGAGACAGGGAGACAGTGGGGATGGCCCACCTCAAATTCCACGGAGAACACCTTTAGTTCGCTGATGTCCTTCAGACACGCGAAGTGGATTTGGTGCAAACATTGCAAAAAGGTGGGGGTGGTATGAGGGTCCCTAAGTAATAGAAAAAATATCTACACTCCTCCATGAACCAGAAGCACTTGAATAAATTATCCCTTCTCTGTCGCCGTGCATTCCAAACCGGATGTGCCCTGCCTCTTCCTCTTTCACACAGAAAGCACCAAGTTCCCTTAGTTGCAGAACTATCATTACCATTACCTACTCCCACAACTCAACCACCCAGTAATAATAAACAATCTGCACTCACGACCCAGTCCTCAGAAATACTAGGTCGTCCGGGAAATTCCACTGCTACCTCCGTCGTAAACCTATCCAGCCAAAACCTTACTCAATCTGAATCCCACATATTCACTAAAGGACTGACTTCTTCCCCCTCCAAGACGTACAACCACTTCCTGTTGTTAAAGGATTTCCTTTCCTTATCCCGCGGACTAAGATGGCGCTATTTTGGGGCCAAATTCCAGACACACCTTCGGGACTATGGCTATGTCGTATTAACGAGTTTGTCGAATTACGGAGCGTCAATATTACAATATAGTTTTAACGGGAATACCAAAGAAAAAATTATACAGTACAGTACAATGGTTTACAACAAGTTGTACACATAATAAGTTGTTCTATGGCAAGAAAAAACACATGTGAGTGATACTGTTTAAAAAAGTCTCTATCACGTTGCATCCGTGATTAGGATTTTTTGTCTACTGCATGCCGTATTACAGCGCTATGCCCGACTAAAGAATGTTGGACAAAAAAGCGTCAACAGTACTATTAATGTCTATATTCAGCAACTCTCTAACACGAAAAATTTAATCTGGCAAACATGCAGCTTGTAAATGTATGTCGTAAGCAAATTGATACATAGTGGAATAGTTCGATACCAATCGATTACTAGTGACTGTAAAGAAAAAAGTGGGGATGTACGTCTATGTTTAGACTTATAAGCAACTCTGAAGGTGACCGAAAAAGTTATTTATTCCGTGCCTCGAATTGATGACCTCATAAACCAGTTGTCAGGTGCAAATGTTTTGTATCTTTAGATTTGCGGCAGGCATATCTACAATTAGATGTACATCCTCCATCACATAAGTTCTTAGGAGTAAATACACCTTGGGGGCTATTCGCTCAGACTAGGTTGCCTTTCGGGCTACATAGATCGGCTCAGATCTCAACGCTTCATGGACCATCTGCTGAGAGGTAACGAAAATGTAACATGCTACCTGGATGACGTGTTGATTTATGGAAAAGATGCTGAGCATTGTTATAATATTTTGCAAAAGGTACTAGACAGATTTGTTAATTATAATGTGAAGATCAGATAGGAAAAAAGTTTTTATATATATATATATATATATATATATATAGAATAACCTGACGTATTTGGGTTATGAGATTAGCACTCAAGGTATCAGAGTTTCAAGTAGTAAGTTAGATCCCATATTAAAATGTGCTATTCCAACTAATACTACGGAATTAAAATCCGTTTTGGGGATGGATCAATTCTACCATCGGCACCTGCCTAACCTCTCCTCGGAAATTTCTTCATTATTATGGTTACTAAGAAAGAATAACACGTTAATAAGAAAGAATAATGGCAATGGAAACATTGCATACAACAGAATTTGATAATGTTAAACGAGCTCTAAAAGAGGCTGATATATTGCAGCTTTTTAATCCTAAGACCGAAATAGTGATTGTCACAGATGTTTGTGAAACTGGTGTTGGAGCTGTGCTATATAATCAAATATATGGTAGAAAATTAACAATACACACAGACTCTATTCCTGTAAAAATGATATTTTCACATGGGGAGATCACCAACACAGCTGCGCCTCGGCTTCAACGAAGGGCATTGTTTCTGTCTGCTTACGATTATGATATTGTATATACAAAGGAAGTAGAAGTTGCGGATTTCCTTTCACGTTTACCGTTACAAGAAGAAACAGAATATGCTGACATGTCAACACAATATGTGGCCTGGGTATTCAATCAGCCTTTATTAAGGAATGAGATTGAGCAAGCTTCTTCTTTGCGTAAGGATACTTTCTTACGCAAAGTAGCTCGGTTCATAAAGGAGGGCTGGCTTGATAAGTTACCTCCAGATCTTTAAATATCAGATCTGCAATCCTATTTTGCGAAGATATATCAGTTACTAACGGATGATGATGCAGTGTTTTACGGGACGAGAACTATGATACGTAGAGTACTGAGAAAGCAATATTGGCACAGATTACATGAACAGCATGTCGGAACTGAAAAATTACTATTATGGTGTAAATCACTGGCATGGTGGCCAGGATTAGAGCAAGATATTAAGGTTTGGGTACAAGAATGTTTTCCTTCTACATCATTAGCATATAACGCCCCACTCAAAACAAATTATCGTTCTTGGCCGTTATCTAGTGTACCAATGGAACGTGTTCGTGTAGACCACGGTTATTGGAGAGGACTCTGGTTTTTAGAGTTGGTAGGTAGTTTTTATAACCTGATAATGACATGGTTTGTTGAATCAATTGCACATAAAGAAAATATACCAACTTACGAAAAAAAAATCGATTTTTTGGCTATCCTAAAGTCATGGTTTCCGATAATGGCCCTCCTTTTTCATTATCGGTACAAAATTCATCAGCGCTGTACCAAGAAAACAAAACGGACGAATACACACAAATACGCTTTCTCACACACAGGGAGAGAGAGAGAGAGAGAGAGAGAGAGAGAGAGAGAACTGCGAGAAAAAACAAGCAGACGGCTTTTGCAGCTGGGAGGAGGTCATGCGCGCCACAAGTGCCACCTCCCGGATGCAATGAAAAACTCAGGAGGGGAGAAAGAATAGAAAACCTCATTGCTTGCATGGTCACTGCAAAGTCCCAATTCCAGTTGTAATGCTATTAGAAATGCCACTCGAACATGCAGCGAAGGAGAACCTCTGTAGCGAGTAAGACATTAAAAGCGTTGTGGGCAAATTACACACCTAGATTAACTGTGAACTTGTGAAGTATTTTTACTTCTCTTCCTAAAAGGAAACCATGGCTTTTTTAACACTGAGGGGTAGAATATTATTACATATTCTATATTTTAGAGTGATTTAAATAAAAAATTAAATAATTTAAGAAAATAGGTGTTGCGTAACGAGGCAACACTGACACAATCCGCCACTGCTTCCATCCTTCAACAGCGGTTTGAAAATATCCGAACAATTGCTGGAACACAAAAGATACACTGTGTTATACCGGTTAGCCGTAACACAATTCAAGTACATGTTTTCTCACATCCTCTAGAACTAAAACACGAAGCAACACGAATCATAGCTCACTGCTGGGTTTGTTGCATGCATGTACGAAGGTCACTGGTGGCTAGGATACGTTTTGAATGTGAACGAAGATACCAATGAGGTTAAACTAAATTTTCTACGTTATCATGCCCTTCACCGTTGTTTATATTCCCTGAGAAACCTGACATTTTCACTGTCAACAAGGTTGCCATCCTTCAACAGGTGGATATCATACAACACCAATACGAAGAACTTGTGTTATGTTACCAAATTAAACACAAAGAAGCGAATATCTCGCACGTCAGTATCGAGGTGCATTGAAATGTGTGGTTCTTCTTTTGCTCTCTAGTTGTTTGAAGTCCGAAGAATCCGCCATGACTCCTACGGTTGCACGATTTATCGTGAGCTTTGTTGTCCCTTTTCGCATTTTTCTTTAAATATAATTTACGGTCGGGAGTAAAATGGACATTTCCGTTTTCCCCGTCCTTATATATTTTACAGTTTGTTTGTGTACATCGGATTAAATAACATATAATGTTTTTTTAAATTTCAGCGCTACGGTTTTCCGTTAAGTAGAAATATAGCATGAAATACTGAGAATTCAATCTCCTACGTCATACAACGAAAATCATCCTCTGATTGGTTTGACGTAATCAACCCGTTGTATTTCCGTAGCTATATGCGTCTCCCTATGTTACGTTCCTTATTCAGAAGTTTGAAGACGAAAAAACAAAAAAAGAGAAAGAACATTTACTTCATCACTTAACGAAATAATTAATGTACAAATCTGCAGAACACACTTCAATAAGTTTAAACACCAACACATGTTTTTAATAACAGAAATTGCTCGAAACATAGACAGGGGGAGTCTTAACTTGCAATGCTCTTCTTATCGCTCGTTCGCGCAACTGTTGATATCTTGTAAATTTAGCTCAGTTGGTTAGGGCATGCATCTTTTAATTTTTTATACTTTCACCTAAGGCTGTTCGAATCCTATCAAAGGCCGTGTTTTATTTTACTTCACGAGACGCAAGAGTAACTTCAATGTGAAAGTTTCAATTTACGTTTTTGTTTCTTACATGCTTTTATTATTATTTTATACAATGACATATTAAAACTATTCAATATATTCATGGGCTACAAGTACGTTAAATTGTTAACAGATGGCAGTAACGAGCACTATTAATTCATGTGCTTTTAAGTTCTTGAAAAATACTTCACTAGCATTCATTAAAAAAGTATACGATTGTCGAATGTAAAAACCCACATTTTTTACCGAAAAAAGAGGTAATTCTTTTTAAATACAAGAGTTCTAAAGAGCATTATTAGAAGATATCTTATGATTTAATCATGAAAATGAAAAAAAAGAGCTGATACAAATTAGTGTTGAAGCTACCAAACTATATTAATATCTTAAAAAGTATTAAAAGTAAAAATCAATTTTAAATGAATAAAACGAACTAAATGACGTGTTAAGACATACAGAAACGCTATTCACCAATTATACTATTTCTTTCGATCCATTTTTGCGATCTCTTTTTAACAATACTAACAAATCAAATACCATTTGTATGTCAATGACAAGCAGTCAGAAGACTGATTACGTCATAACATGGCGGTGCCCGATTAAGCGCAAGGCTGAGACTCTTTTGAAGCAAGTCTTTATAACTCTTGATAAATTCATCACAGAAAGAAAAGAAAATGTTTTCCGTAGTCTGCTTTAATAGAAGAATTTTTTATTGCAATAAAAAAATACTACCGGAAATGTCCATTATGTTACTTTCAATATTAGACAGTTGCAGACGCAAGTGTTTTGTGTAATTTGACAAACAGTCTCATTGACTTTCCATTCAGATCACCTTCAATTTTGTAACTTTATGATTCAGTGACTTGCATCAATATGACAAATTATTCCTTTGTATTTCCTTGATTATACAATGACGATCTAACAATGGGTTCTGTATATTACCAGACTCCGCCCCCACGAATTTTGTTTTACTTATCCGACCTTATTTTTCACGTTATTTGGGTGTTTGAACACACAATCACTACCTTGTATACTGTCATGGAGCTTTTACCAGTCATATAACTACATATTATTTTAGATCTTCTGATCCCATTGACTTTGCACTTTTTTTTTTATGTTTTACAGGGTACGGAATATATTTTTTTACGATTATTTTCGGTTACATGTTTCGAGTCATGCAAGGTCAAAGCACATTTTTATAATTTTCTCCAAAGATAGGCTTGTTGCATATCATATAAAAGCTTGTTCAATTTCCTATACATTGCATTATTTCAGCTTCCCAGGTCAAGTAGAGGTGGCGTTAGAGCACTTTGAAGATAGCTAAGTGACCTCAGAGATGGGAATTTCTGCGAAATTTGACCTTGAATAATTTTACAATGAACACACATATGGGACTAAAGATTGTGACCGTGACTAAGATCTGTGAGTAGTTTAAACTCTCCAAATTTCATGCAAATCGGAGATGGATGGGTTGGAGGTTGTGTTGTTTTCGTATGGAATTACTAACACTGAATGGCTTAAACCAACTGTTCGTATACGCAGATGATGTAGATCTAATAGGGAATGATATAGATGCACTACGCTGTAACAACGATGTCTTAGTAGAAAGTTGAGATAAGTCTACAGGAGAACATAGAAAAAATAAAATACATAATAACATCAAGAAAGTAAATAAATTAAATATTTGGGAGCATATGTAACTAGCAAAATAAGATCACAAAATAAAATGTCGCTTAGTATCGGGCAACGCATGTTTCTATTCAGTCCAAAAACTTCTAACATCGCGATTAATATCAAGAAAATTGAAATTGAAAATATACAGAACGGTTATTCTGCCGGTAATACTTTGTGGTTGCGAAAGTTGGAATACGATCAGGCAGCTGAATATAAATTACGTGTGTTTGAAAATAAAATTTTGAGAAAGTATACGGGGCGAAATGGGACGGACTGACCGGAGAATGGAGGAGACTGCATAATGAAGAACTTCACAGACTGTGACCCGACATTATACGAATAATGAAATCACGAAGGTTAAGTTGAGTTAAAGTAGCTCGGATGGGGAAAAATGAAGATTATATTCCTTTATTGTTGGTAAGCTGGAGGGAAAGAGGCCGTTGGAAAGACCGAGACGTTGGTATGACAATATTAAACGAAATCTGCGACAGGTAGATGTTCAAGATAGAAACTGGCTTGATGTTCAAGGATAGAATCCAATGACGAACGTTTGTTACTGAGGCGATGAACTTGCGAGTTCCGTAAGCTATAGAGTTAGTTAGTAGTACTGCTGTAATTACGACGGAATCCAGATTGATATTTTGGCAATATGTCCATTCGAGTTATAAACTAAAGCTGACACAGTGATTATAAACTATTTTTCGAAGACTTGAGATGCACGATAAAATATACAAATTATTAGGCTCACTCTAAAAACAAAACAAAAAAAAAAAAAAAAAAAATTAAGTTCCTTTTTCGTATCTAATTACGAAGTCTTATAGCATATAATATTACCGTGGAACTACTAATGTGTTATCCTACACTTGTGTACATTACAACTAAAGTACTTGTATCATTCTTGACCCGCAAATGGCAGCACTGTAGAGACGTTCTGCAGATACTGCTTCTGTTAATATAATATAGCTGTTGTGTTTTTGCATAATTGGAAAGGCCAGAGACTTTCCTCGCGGTATGCAGTGGTTGTGAAAGGTGTTTTGGAGGAAGAAAAATATACACAAAGACTAATTTCTTGTAGAGTGATTGTATGTAAAATTATGTAGATAGAATCTGTGTCACGGTGAACGAAAACAACAAATCAACAGAAAAGGGCTGGAAAGAGTAGGCGAAAATGCAAGTTGTCCTCCAATAAGCATTAGAAAACTTAAAAGTTTGGCTCTGAGGGACAGAAAGGCCACTTTTAAAAACCTAGGCATAAAAATGGTTGGATATGGTGCAGAAATTCCTCCTGGGAATTTTACAAGAACGTTTTTTTTAGGGAGGAGAAAGTCACACTGACTAAGGAAGAAAAGACAAAATACTCCACACAGAGTAAGGTAGTCTCTAGATTGTCTCCGATACTCCAACTACGTACAGAAGTTTCCAGCGGACTAAAACACTGGACTTCTAGTGAATGGGAGAAAATATGTTTCAGTGATGTGTCATGTTTTATATATCTGATGAATGTTGGCAATACGTTCGGCGTTGACCTTCGGAGCTGTTCCAAGTTGCAATGTGTAAATCATCCGATGGCAATCATGGTTTGGGATGTAATATCTATCTTCGGAACTGGCAGAAAGTGTTATATAGTTGAGGAAACAATGCAGCAAGACAGAATGAGCGTAGTGAGTTCGTCTTGCTATAGTGTATACAACGAATACTAACCTAATTTCATCCATCCTGGAAATCAGTAATGCGTAAGGTGGACTAGTTTTTTTTTTACACCTTTCGCAATATTTATTATAAATCTCGTTGAACATAGCATGTTTTCAAACTTTTAATCGCATAAAAAATACTTATCTTTACGGTATGCAAAGGGGGACCAGCGCTAAACCCTTGCCTAAATATTTTATTAAGAAATATCGTTACAGTTTATGGAGAAAAAAATCGTGTTTTGAAGTGTACAATCCAACTAGCAAAAATACGATAACTTAGAGTGTACTGTAATATCATTACAGTGGAAATATTTGGTAACTTTCTATAGTCTGGCTCCGATGTCTTGACAGTCGGAAAGAATGCGAGGTGAAACAGTGTTGCAATATAAGGAGTACGTTTGTTCTCTATTAGTTGGTAATGTATGGTATATTCATGTGATACTGCGCTTAATTTCTACTACTCCTTGATTTTTAATTCTTTCCATAACAATGTAAATAGTCAGCAATAAAAAAGGAACAATGTATGTCGAATTTAGGTTTCAGTTTAAATGCACTCGGATAATTAGGTAAGAAATCATTCACTTGCAAAATAGAAACGAACTCGATTTTATAAAACCCAATTCGCCTGTTCAAGATGTCTGCACAATTTTTTTCTTCTCCATATTGAGACCCTTCTTCGATCTCGGCTTCTTTACTTCCTTTAGCATCCGTTTGAAGATGTGCTTTAGCTCCTCTTCATCATTTATATTGCCTACTTTATTTCAAACGAGGGCATGGTGCCTCCTTCACTTGTGCAGGTGAGATAATGATTTGCAAGCCCAGTGCCATATGCACTTAAAACTAAGTCTTGTTTCACCATTTTAAAGCTGTTATATTTTTAAACATATGTAATACATTAAAAATGGATATAAAAAACAACACGTATAGATCTTCCAGTTTCTTTCTATACTTTGCATCCGTCTCTTCAAGCCCATCCCCTTTCTGGATCTCCACAGAGTATACTAATAAATTTGCTATTGGTTGTGGTGAATGATTCCACCCCCAAATTCTCGAGAGCACCCCAGCAACTTCAAAACTTTTACGGTCAAAAATTGATAGGAACCATGCAAAACTCCACTTACTCTCTCCCAATTTTGACTTTACGCCCCCCCCCCCCCAAATTAAAAATCCTGGCAGAATCCTTGGTCGTGGTTTGATGTCTGTACAACAATTTTAATACAAGTTTCAGCATTATTTGTTTGTGATAAAATAAATGGCGGGATGATTCAAAATATAATAATCTGTTCCATTCTAGAAATATGAACGATTTGTGTGTGTGTGTGTGTGTGTGTGTGTGTGTGTTGACACGATCGTTATTAAATTATTCTCACGAACTCTTTTGTTTCTATATGTTGTTATTCTGACAGACTTCCTTTTACAGAGGTTAATATTTTGATTTAGAACTATACAGCCAAGTGCTTCCGGCCGATATCTTGTATACTTCATATCCCGGGAAGAATATAGAAACTAAATAAATAGTGATCTGTATGAATCAATCGACTGGTTTTCTTTTCACTTCATGCGAAACAAGATATATATTGGGATATTTTTTGGAGTTAGCAGCTCTTAAAAGGAATGCAGTGACGGGGAGCCAATGATATGATCAGCTGGGACACACCCACCTTGAAGTGACAGGGGTTGAAAACATCTACGTAGTCAATTCTCAGTTCGATATTTGCACTTGTGTGTGAAAGTGGTAGTGCTTGATTGTTAAGTAAACAATGACATGCAAAAAGAAATCTGTATTCGGAGGGAAGATAAATAATTAGGTGCGTTAGTAACTTCCGCGGAAAAGAAAAGACAACCGGACATCTGATATATCCGCGGAAACAAGCAATTAAACGTGCTGCAGCATTAACGGAAGTTTTATTTTCCTACCTTCAAATTTCAGAAAGTAATCAATTCACTAAGAAAATTAATTTTATTTAGGTAGTAAATAATTATTATTCTTTCAAAATATATATATATATATATATATATATATATATATATGTATGAAAATCACAGTCAAATTCGATCCACTCCTGGATGAGGCCTCTCCCCGGAGGGAGGAGATTGGTCTACTGCCCCCACGCTGACCAGACGTAGATCCCCCTATCTTTTATTCATAGCAGCTCCCCAATTGCATCATGATGCATGGTAGTCACTGTACCAGACACACACGCCTTGGAGAAAAATCCTTGGCAGCGCCGAGCATCGAAACCGGGACCAATCAAATTCGTAGTCAGCAACTCTAACCAATAGACCAACGGGGAGGTCTATATATGACTGCCCAGCTGGTCTAGTGGCTATCGTCGTTGACTGCTGATCGTGAGTCCTGGGTTCGATTCGCCCCAGCATCGTGATGCAATTGGGAAGTTGCAGTGAATAAAAGAGAGTGGCGATCACAGTTGAAAGCTTCGGCTCTCCACTCCCAACACGTCTGGTCAGCGTGGAAGCAGCAGACCAACTCCTCCCTCCGGGAGAGCCTCATCCAGTAGTGGATTGAATATGGCTGTGAATTATAGCTATTTTCTGGCGGTAGGTGACTGTGTGTGTGTAAGAGAGAGAGTGATTTGGGCACTAAGTGAGGAAGCAATGAAGAACTTGCAAATAAACCCTGTATAACACTGGCAACAGCGCGAAAGAACTTCCCTTCTGCTCGCTAGTTCGACTGCAGCGCTCTGTCTTCGTGGTGTCCAGATGTCACATCATCACATCACATATTTGGGAAAAGAACGTAAAAGGAAATTTAAAATTTAGTTTTCCAAATTCAACAAAGTAATAGCACCTTGCCATGGAGCGAAAAAATAATTTTTGGGGCCTGATATTAAAAACAACTTGCTTAAGATATCAGAAAGTGCATCGCTACAGGAACGTTCCTCAACATGGCAAATGTTTGAGAACCACTGCCATAAAGAAACAAGCTACCCGCCAAGCTCAAGAAATTTGCAAGATACGACGAGAGTTTTATCAATAAGACACATATTTTAAAAAGTTTTTAATTTTTTATTAATGTAGCAAGGTTTTGAAAAAAACGTTAGCAATCTGATAAGGTAAAAATTAATTGATATAAATTATTTATGATTAAACGAATTTTGTTAACAGCTGTCTTAATTGCAATATAATACTTGTTAAATTTGAAATATGATATAGTGCAATTCAATCACTGACAGATGGCAGTGATGGCCACGAATAAAATATATGGTTTTTAAATTGTTACAAACAATGTCTCACTGGCATTCACTGGAAAACGATTTACGTTTGTGGAAACGAGTTTAGTCGAAGCCGTCTCCAGACTGATTACGTCATAATTGGCGACGCTCGATTAAGCGAAAAAATGGAATTGTTCAGAAGCAAAGCTTTATTACGTTTGATACATTTAACACAGAAAGAAAAGAAAATGTATTCCGTAATCTGCTTTAGCAGAAATTTTTATTGCATTAAAAAATACTACCGGAAATGTCTATTGTATCAAGTAGCCGTGAAAAATTAGCTAACTTCACATTGCCTTAAGTGTGAATGCAAAACCCCATCATGGTCTATTTATGGTAAATAAGTTGACATCACCCGACTATTAGGGCTTTTGAAGAGTGTTGAACCCCACACTGGTATTTGTAAGGTATCGACTAAATTTGGTGTATGTACGTTAAATGGTACGCCTTTGAGAAAATTGAATTTTATAATAAGGTGGCAACACTGGCAACGGGGTTCTGGGGAAGAGAGAGAGAGAGAGAGAGAGAGAGAGAGAGAGAGAGAGAGAGAGAGAGAGAGAGAGAGAGAGAGACAGACAGACATACACTTATATATATATAGGGTCTGGGGAAAAGTTCGTGGCGTTTCCCCGATAGATGGTGTCAATTGCAAATACCTCAGGAAACACAGATCGCAGCGCCACCACTAAACGCTCGTTGGAAAGTTGTATGGGTGTGAAAATGGAGAACAGTTATGTCAAATTGCGCTATATTTTGCAATATTATTACGACAAAGGAAAGAACGCTGCGCAGGCGTGTGAAAAAAATTGTGCTGTGTACAGAGAAGGTACTTTATCAAAATGTACTGCGCGGAAAGGGTTCGCTCGCTTTCGTTCTGGTAATTTTGATGTGAAAGATGACGCTCTGGTCGTCCAATCACTGAAAAAGCTGATTAAAGTCTTGAAAAGTTCCAGCAAGATAAGCATATCAGCAGTGTCGATATTGGTATGGAGCTAGGCATTGACCACAAAACTGTGTTGAACCATTTACACAAAGCTGGCTAAAAAAAGAAGCTCGATGTATGGGTTCAGCATGAGTTGAGCGAGAAAAACATGATAAACAGAATGAACATCTGCGATGCGCTGCTGAAACGCTATGAAAATGAGCCATTTCTGAAGCGTATCATAACCAGTGATGAAAAATGGATCACGTACGACAATCGGAAGCGTAAAAGATCGTGGAGAAGGGATGTGAGCCGTCAAAAGCGTTTGCGAAGTCCGGATTGACGCCGAACAAGGTGATGCTGTGTGTGGTGGGACTGGAAGGGAATCGTCCACCATGAGCTACTTCCAGCTGGTCAGACGATTAATTCTCAACTCTACTGTGAACAACTAGAGAGATTACGCCAGGCAATTGAAAGAAAATAGCCCGAATTGAATAATAGGAAAGGTGTTATCTACCATCATGACAACGCCCGACCACATACTTCGTTGCTGACCAGTCAAAAAATGTGCGAGTTTGGTTGGGAAGTTTTGATGCATCCACCGTATAGTCCAGACATAGCACCCTCGGACTATCACTTGTTCCGATCTCTGCGGAACTTTCTCAATGGAATTAAGCTGGTTTCACAAGAAGCCTGTGAAAAACACTTGATTCAGTTTTTCAACCAGAAACCGCAGAAGTTCTTCACCGATGGCATCATGGCTCTATCCACAAAATTTCGAAACATTGTTGATACTAATGGATATTTGGTTTAAATAAATTCATTTGCACCCTATAAGAAAACCAGTTGAAATTTACTAAAAAAACGCCACGAACTTTTTCCCAGACCCAATATATATGGAATGACCACCCCCGTTGGCCTAGTCGTTAGCGTGTACGGATTGAGGGGTCCCAGGTTCGATTCCCAGCACTGCCAAGGATTTTTTCCAACACCTGTGGGTCTGGAACGGTGCCCACCCAGCATCGTGATGCAATTGGGGAGCTGCAATGAATAAAAAGATAGTGGCGATCATAGTGAGAGCTTAGCCTCTCCTATCTAAACCCGTCTGGTCAGCGTGGGAGCAGTAGACCAATCTGCTCTCTCCGGGAAGAGGCCTCATTAAGTAGTGGATCGAATATGGTTGTGATTTACATATGGAATACGGAGATACATGGATGAGGACAGCAGCTGACAGAGATACGTTGAAAGAAAAGGGGGAGCATAATTCATCCAGAAGTGGATAGAAAACGGCTGAATATAATGATGATGATATGGAATACGATCATAATATACCGAAAAATCGCGAAAAACAATGTAAATATTGCGCGTGTATATTTTTTCTATGGGACAAATAACCTGTAAGTAATTTCCTTACTTTTTATCATATATATATATATATATATATATATATATATATATATATATATATAAGGTAAATTTATGATAAAAAAGGGATATACTTACAGCTCTTGTTCCATAGGCGAACGTACACTTTTAAACACTAATATATAGAACACTTGCGATACTTCGGCATTAATACCGTAGACTTGCTCTCGAGGAGGAGAGACGCACACACGTGGGTACAACAAAAGACTAGGACGACACCAACGACACGTAACGGACGGCGCATCGTTTGGAGAACAGATGACTGTTGTATGGCGCGTGGAACAATTGACAACTGTACAGCGTGTAAGTTCGGATATAGGATTGTGGAAGGAAAAGTGTTGAAAATGCAGAGAAAACAGGTTACAGTCACTGAAGGTTAAGTCCAGGATACATTTTCGCGCTTAAGGGGAAGTTCTACAGCTGAATGTGTTGGCATTTCTCCTATCCTTTAACATGTGTTTCTTATTTTTTAAATATCTCAATAACAATTAAACGAAACATAGAATTTTGCTGGAGGGCAATTAGCATGTTTTCACAACGATCAGTGCTCTCACTTCATTGATAATTGTACTTACAATTACTGAAAATAAAACTTCCTTATTTGTAATGAAACTTCAAGACAAGATGCAAGCTATTCAATCTAATTTACTAAGGCAAAAAGAAAAAGAAAACAAACTCACACCTGACCCCGAGGTCAGCTTTATTTGTTTGTCTACGACCCAGCCACGATTCAATGTTGCCAGAGGTAGAGGCTTGAGAACCTTTCCCTTATCTAAAGAGCAGTGAAAAATCATATAGGCATTTAACAGGTCTTTGGTTAGAAGTTGAGACTAACGGAAGAAAAAAGTAACAACGAAATTCAATCAATCCGACTGCAAGAATGAATAAAGCGAGGAAAGAAGAGGGAGTGGGGAAAACTGAACTAGGAGTTGCTTGTTGTAACCGAATTATAGTTCACAGAAAATGCCCACAAACACAAATCTGTATGCATAGGTACAATAATAATATCTACTGAAAATATAAACGTTTGATGCAAAAGCGAACAACTAAAGGGATTTTTTTATCTCAGCGAATAGTTTCCACCCAGGCAATAGAAAGAATGGCAGTAGTTGTTATTTAGTACTACTGTGTATAAATGTATCCTAAATCTGAGCTAAGTCTGTGTGAAACAATATGAATATTCCAGAAGGAAACAATAAAAAAAAAAAAAAAAACCGCAAAGTTTATCTTTCACAGCTTCCGAAGAAAAGATCTCGTTCTACTTATAAACTTAGGAAATACTGGGAGAAATGAAGAGAAGAAGAAAGAAAAAGGTATGTATCTCCTAAAGTTATAATACCTTATAGATCCAGTTTGGAATGCAGGGCTGCAACACCGAATTCCGCACGCCCCCGAAACTATTTAGCATTGTAGCTCAGTTGGTAGAGCGTTGGAGTCGCATTAGGAAGGTTGTGAGTTCGAAACCAGCAACCACCCATCCCTTCTGAGATTTTTTCGTAGTTTCTCTTGGTCACGCCAGGTCAGTGCTGGAATAATTCCTTGAATAAGGCCAGGGCCGATTATTCCTTGCCAAATTCTTTCCTTCGCGTCGGTTGTGTGTGCTATATCTGGAGTTCGTTAAATACATAATAAATATCTGAATATAAGACTATTTACGATATCTGTCCTCAATCAGACCAGAACCGCAGGTAGGGGAAACAAAGGAGGCACGTAAAGCCGTAACCTGAACGTCAGGCTGAGGGGCGCCAAATTAAGATAAGGAGGGGACGCTGTAAAGTTTTTCCTCTTTTGAAGGGGCGCAAAATCGGAGTTTGCTCCCCCTTACAAAAATACATGCTGCGGCTCTGCATCAGACTCTCCCATAGTAAATTCTCTAGATTCAATATTGAATCGATGCATGCGTAAATTTTGATAATTACAAAGACGGATGGCGTAATTCTGTCAGCGTTATTGTTGTCACCAAAACAAAAGCAAGTAGGTAATTTTGTCTCAAATTATAAGAATTAAAAAACTGGTGATTTTGTGCTCTAACACAGAATGGAATTTAACAACTGTAAAATACTTCATAAAACAGTAATTGTTATGAAAAAAAGAAGTAACATAAAAACAGCGATATATGATATAAACAACCTCTCGGCGTGGAAACTAATGCCAGTAAAGAACATTATGCAAGTTCTTCCAAACGAAAAGTGTGGACAAAATAGTCTCCTAATGGGTTTATATATTATTTACAAGTAAAACATTTGTGTGTACAACGGTCCAAATAGTTATTGCAAAACATCTATGTGAAATAAGTATGAAGATTATGGAACATCCTTTAAATTATACACATAAGTTAAAATGAACATATGAACATTCATATGAACCGTTGAACAAATGAACCGTTCATTTTCAAGTACGTATTGTATTATTAAGGTACGTTGTCACGGGAATAGTTTATCAGCCCGACAACAGGTTGTCCCAGGGTTTCTCAACGTGGGGGTCGCGACCCGGAGGTAGTGGGTTGTGTGCACGGGAGTCGCGAGAGGAGTTGAAAAAATAAATTTAACTAGGGTCTTGTAATCTAAAACCAATAAATTTCAAAGAAGGTACTTTATTTTACTTGTTTTTATAATTACTAAAGATAATGTAATTTGTTGAATAGTTTTTCGATAGCATAATTAGGATATGTATTACCAAATACAGAAAATCATCTGTCATGTTTTCAAATGAAAAGCAAATATTACATAAAACAGAAAAGAAACAAAGATTTAAAACGTCATGAAAGATTGCACAAGTTTACTAGGTTAGCACGAAATCTGAGCACATTTGATTTAACCAGTTTCAAAATGTCCGGTTCCATTTTTGTGATACACTTTATAAAGTCATTTTCCTTCAAAAGTTAGGTACCCATACTTGTCCTAAATACCACGTTTTTAATATACAGACTCTTTATTAATTCGTATAACTGAGAAACAAATCGGTAAAAGCGAAAGTTTAAGATATTTCCATGATTTTTTCTATAATTGCTCACAAAATGCACTTTTGACACTGTGAAAATAATTTTCCACAACAAGATTTTAACCCACCTCCCGCTTCTGGGGGTTCAAACTAAAAAGTGAAACAGACCGAGATCGAGAGATGATACAATATTTTACAGAGAGAAATCAGCGTCTCACCTAATTTCTTGGTACTAATTAATAAAATTAGATAAGGAAATGTAGTCCTCTAAATTAGCACTGATTTTCACATAAGCGAGGTTCACATTTACAAAGTTAAAGTGAAACAAAACCGCTTATTACAAACAGGAAAATTACTTTTGGGGGTCGCCGGACAGAAGGCACGGTAAAAGGGGGCCGCGGCATGAAAAAGATTGAGAAACGCTGGGTTATCCAAGAGTAACAGTAGTACTATCAACTTACTGATAGAACGGTTGTTGCCATTAGGCAACATCTATTGCCGGGCTTATAAACTAGCTGCGTGACAACGTACCTTTAGGAACTTGATGCAGAATCTTTAGTGCCTTGGTTGTATGCTAAACACAACTTCAGGAGCCTTTGGGTCCGTAAATTTGTCACATCTGCGGGTACAGTGAGAAAGACCGAACAGTAATTCAATATCTAGTAAAGTTTCGCGTAAGTGAAATGAGGTGATAAGAATGACGTTTCTCTTGAACGCACAGGTAGACAAATATTATATTTTCTGTTTAATGTTCTAGAAACACAGTGTTATCCTCAAAGTTATAACGTCTTTCCTCGTTTAGATACCACTATTTGATTTTCACAGGTATCAAAACGGAACAGTGAGATATAAGCATGGATGGAAGTAACTATGAGACGCAGCTTAGTAAACCAAAAGAGTTATGTTGCTTTCAAAACAGGACCTTGGTTTTATATTGTATTTCATGATTATTTTTTTTAATTCTGTGGTGTTAGATCCTGGGAAGAATAATATATTGTTGCAGTATCTCTCTGTTCCAACTTTAGCTCCGAAGTACGAAATTTTCAACTTAAGTTTTCCTACTTTCTTCATTACGAATTCCAAGTTCTTTTTATTCTTAAAACTCTTAATTTATATTTTCATTAAAATTATGCTTACTTTTAAATGCTTCACTGTTTAAACCCAGGTGAGAACAGTGGAACAATTTTGAAATTGAACATTTTTAAATTTTTATTAACTAGTAACAGAATCTATAGCAATCATAGAATTAGGAGAAGGGAGCACGGAAAATTTATGATGATTCAGGTCTCGAAAGATGTATGATAGCACATTTTTATATGCGGCCATGAAAATTTGGGGGCACGAAGTTATTTTAGGAGGGGCCCGGTTTCATTATACTACATAACTACGGGCTTAACTGTCTTCGCTACGGGATCACCTCTTTGTCAATTCTTCTATTGTGACAAAATTACCCAAGTTCTCCAAAGACAATAAGTTTGAGTGGTAATGAATGTTATAACGTAAAAATTACACCATTCTATAAAATTATATGGGAAGGACGCACATGAATTTGAGCACGAGTTAGGTAACACATTAGGCTGGTCGTAGTGACCGTCAGATATATTATAATCCTGGCGGTTTTTTCCTATTCCCTTTCTCCGGATTTCCCTGACGTACACAGACTTAAGCCGCAGATACCAGAAGTAAATTTAAAGATAACCGCTCGGTTGGTAAGGTATTGTGCTCAGCTTTTGTACTCTCATTCATTTCTTTATTATATTTGCTCGAAAGTGCAAACTTAGGGACAGAGATCATTTCCCCACCTCATAATGTTCCTCTTCGCATTACTTCCGCCTGTGATTTTATACAACCCAGTCCCCGTAGTCCAGGCGGTATCGTCGCGAACATCGGATTAGCAATGGCCGACCATCCTGACTGAGGTTTTCCAGTTTTTTCCTGTTTCACAAGCGAATGCCGGGATGGTACCTTAAGGAAGGTCCTAGTCGATTTCTTCTCTATCCTTTACCTACCGCATCCCGGCCTGAGCCAAGCCCAAGATACTAAAAGTTCACAGACAAATTTAATTCAGTTCAGATTTTATATGATCATCTCAAAGAGTTTCATCTTCATACTGAATGGCACACACACGCAGAGAGAGAGAGAGAGAGAGAGAGAGAGAGAGAGAGAGAGAGAGAGAGAGAGATCACTTGATCTATAAAAATATTGATGAGTACATGAAACAAGGAAATGAGGAAATATTAGTTCCTTATCTACAGCACTTTCACATTATATAAGTCTAAAGCCATGTCCGAGGGAGGGATAAAAATCGTCCCCTCACCCTCGACTATAATTTCAACCGCAGTTAACATATTTTGCACCCTTGCTAATCGTCGCGATTCGATACATGCGTGAGTAGTGAGGAGTATGGTAATTGTATAAACATGATGAAAAAAAAAGGAAACCACGCCTACCTTACATCAAATAGGCACAGTAAGACAAGAAAATTTTTATTTTGTTAGGTTCCCTAGATCCTAGGGTTGTGTTCATATACGTCACGTGCAAATATATTATTTTCACAAAGTTATTGAAGTTTATTTTAAATAAGAATATTTGATATTTTCACAAATAACACACAATATCGTAATGACCAGCGTGTATAGCGAACACGTGGACATTGTATAAACAATAACACACATGTTTATAGAACAAACATGTGGTTATGCAAGTAAACAAATAATACATACACATTGGAGCAGACGACGGTCAACTCCTCAAACTAACACCAGATGGAGCAAATAACGGAAGACAGAGGGAGCTGGAGTCAAGTAGGAGAAACAAGAGGAACCACCCCTACATTCACCTTTAAAAAGGACCTGCACAGAGCAAGAGCCATCACTCGTTTCCCCCGGGTGGTCAGCGCCTCTCCTTCAACCGTTCGCAGTTTGCTAAGAAACTGGAACATCCTAGTACGTAGTTCGCTAAGGAACTGGTACTATGCTGCACAGGTAGTTCGCCAAGGAACTGGTACAACCACCTGACACGTAATTCGCTAAGGAATTAGTGTCATCCGCACACGTAGTTCGCCAAGGAACTGGTGTGTACTCTTACCTTAATGTTCTCCGTACGCAGTTCGCCAAGGAACTGGTACAACTTCCCGACACGCAGCTTGCTAAGGAATTGGTGTCATCCTATTCTCCATAAACTGATCACTCTTTAATAAGACATCTTTAATCATTTATACTCAGATAACTGTAAACTGTATTCTTCGGGACGGTAATCTTATTAACTTTGTTCTTGTATGTAAATAAAGGGTTGAGGGCTAAGGAAACCAATCCCGTGTATCTTTGACTCTACCAAATCAAAACTAAAGGGAACATTACGATATGTTAAAAAAAACACACAACCTTCAGTTGTAAAAATCCGTGTCGCCTGTAGTGACGGGGAAGTCATCTGTTTTTTCACATGTACAATTATATGAGGAGAGCACATGGTAGTAATTTCAACTATGATATTTGAGTCTCGACGGAGTTAAAAATTTGCAAATTGAGAATTAATAATCTTCGTGCGTGTATTGATAATATGTTTAACAAAGCGCGTACGAGTATTATATCCCCAATTTACAAATGAATAATCCGTTCAAATTCAAATATCAAAGTTGACATTTCTACCATATGTTCTTATATAACTGTACAAGATGTAAAAAAAAAAAGGTTTTTATATTTTGTCCCACCAGAGATATAGGGCCTCCAATACGCATAAAATACGAATTTTTGGATTTTCAAACATTTATAAAGAATTAAGGAACCACATCAGCCTTCATATTTTGTATACATTCAACAGAATTTGGGGG
>JAGDQP010012519.1:0-50068 GCA_022664845.1 Lepisma saccharinum
TTAGCATAAGAATTAACTAACTCACACTATTTTGCTCTCAATATTGTAATATTGTATTCATGCGTGCTGATAAAAATAGTTTAGTGCTTTACCTACATATTTCTAACGAATATTCATCAAGAAAACCCTTACGAAAATATACATTTTCCAAATTTTTTAAAAAAATCCCTTTCGGCAGGCCTACAGGCTGACAGATCTCGAAGTTTTTATTTTTTTCATTTTCAAAAATTCAAATTTTGCCTTACATGAGCGCTATCGAGAAACTATTTATTGATTTGTAGATTGTTGATCAAGAGCTTTTCAACGATACCCAGCAAGACGTGGTTTTAAAAAAAACTTGAATTTCAACCCTCAACCCCACTCGTACCCCCACAACCCCTGAATCGTTAGTGCCACCGTAAACTTCATAGAAAGTACTATAATTCATGCAGACAAAGTTTCACTCTAAACTCCATAGGGGCTGATATATTTTTTCAAAATTTCATCCCCCTCCCCTGATCTTCGGCCGATTTTGCTCATTAACGAACTTAGTCGAGCTATTATGCCTAGAAATAACATAATAAAATTTCGTTCAAATATCTTCAAAATTATGGCCTTTAGCTGGTAAATATATATATACACTAGCTTTTCTTCGCTGCGCTTCCAACATGGGGGTTTTGGGGGGGCTGCGCCTCCCTTTATCGTAACCAGGCAATCTTTGGCGCACTGCGCCTCCATGGTACAAATATACCACCCACCAGGGGTTTTGACCATTTTTGTGACCTACTTGTCGTGGTACACCTTCATACCAAATTTTGTTTGACTAGCCTTAGTGGTTTAGAAATTGGTTTTCCGGCGGCCATTTTGGATTAAAGATAGCGACTTTTTTAACGTTTTATTATTTTGTCGTGACTTACTCGTGAAGGTACACCTTCAAATAAAATTTCATTTCACTAGCTCAAGCGGTGTCGAAAATGATATTTTCGGCGGCAATTTTGGTTCAAAGATGGCGACTTTCCTAAAATTTTGTAATATTTGCTTAACCTACTAGTAATATCTTTTTAACATTTATGCCAAATTTCGTATCTCTAGCTCAAATGGTGTCGAAAATGGATTTTAGGTCTGCCATTTTGGATCCAAGATGGCGACTTTGGATATACCATGTAACATTTTCGTAACCTACCTGTAATATTGTACATAACAGTAAATTTCATTTCAGTAGTCCTTTTAGGCTGTATATTCTATACAACAATGGGTTCAGCGGTTATTTTGGATCCAAGATGGCGACGTTTTGAACATTTTTCAATATTTTCTCAACCTGATGGTCACCATGTACCTTCATACTAAATCTCGTATCTCTAACTCAAGCGGTGTGGAAAATGGATTTTTAGAGTACGCCATTTTGTAATCAAGATGGCGCCTCTTGATACATTTTGTAATATTTTTGCAACCTACTAGTGATGTTGTACCTTCATGCCAAATTTCATATCGCTAGCTCCAGCGGTTCTATAAAGGTAAGCAAGAGAGTTCTGTTGCTTTTTCACCCACCACCTTCGAACATCGATATGTCACCAAAGTCGTACCTGGAAGATAACAAATAGTTCCCATCAGCATCGACGACCTTCTGCCAATTGTGGAAGGCCATGGATTCCATCGCGGTAGAACTTGGTGGGCCGTGAACCGAAGAAAAAATCAAGTGCATTTTGCACCTCTACTAGGGATTTGAACTGGCGTCCTCTAAGGTGATTGTCCAAGAAATGGAACAGGTAAAAATCGGACGGTGCAATGTCCGGGCAGTAAGGCGGATGCAATAGTGTTTCCCATCCAAGGCGTAGAATGGTGTCCCGGGTCATCCTTGCCACGTGGGGCTTAGCGTTGTCCTGTAACAGAAGGACCCCTTTGCGATCCACAAGTGATGGCTACAGAGTTTTGAGTTTTTTCTTGAACACGGCTCAACTGCTGACAGTACACAGTTGCATTGATGCTCTGACTAGCAGTTCCCTATGCACGATGCCGCGAGCAGTCCACCAAACACACAGGAGGACCTTCTTCTGGTGCAGTGCTGGTTTCGGCTGTTTTTGAACCGGTTCATGGGATGCTAAGCAATGATGACGGCGCCCTAGAGGCCCGGCATATCCACCACCCTCACCAAAGGCCTGGCATATCTTCCGCCCCGCTGCAGCTGCGTTTGACCCCGCTTGAACTCGTACAGCATACACGCCCTTATGACGCTCTGTGGAAGTCCCATATTCACTCTGTCCTTCCGCACGTTCAGGGTGTAACTGAACTGCCACAACTAGGTAGTATGTTGGCTATACCCACACCAACAACTGACCTTCGCCTGATCTCCATTCGCATTCAACTCACGGTGTGAGAGCCAATTGAACACAGACTTCCACAAAAAGCGACAAAACTTTCTTGGTTCCCTTATATACAACAATGTGTTTGGGGGCCATTTTGGATCCCTAGAAATAACATACTAAAATTTGGTTCAAATATCTTTAAAAAAATATGGCCGCAAGCGTGTTAATATATATATCGTACCGATCTCAATACGTAGATTTTATTCGAAATCTACCTAAAAGAAAAATATAGTAGTGATTTAAAGTAAATTTGTAAAGATACAATTTGTAAAGTAACGCCAAAGGAGATGAACATTCATCATCCAATCTGTGAAGTGGTTTATTCACGCTTCACAAAAGAAAAGCATACAAAAGCAATTCATAGTTAAGTTCGGTAAATGATCCCAATAAATTTTCTTTTTGCGTTTTCTCCATCTCAAAATAAGAGCAGTCGACCAAAGTAACCGTGTGAGCTTAAGTGTCAGAAAGCGTTTCCAAGCTCGTGGGTTCAAATTCCGGCTGTGGCATGGATGTTTGTGGATTTTAGAGTGGAATCGAGACGGGTCCAGTCTTTAGTTATTAAAATGGCCCAAAATACAAAATCAGAGGGCAACATGTATCTATTTCTTTGAAATCCGTTTCGTCGCTAAGCAAATCGTCGCCTAGTGCGCGGAACCTAACAATTTTAGTAACTATTTAATAATTTGATTTATATTTCTTAAATATTTAATCACCAGTGCGCGCTTACCTATATTGAGATTCACATTGTGAACCTGCATAATAGTAGAGAAAATTTCTATTTTTGCTTAAATATTTTTGGAAACTGACGGGTTTCAGATTTCTGTTAGTCATTGCCGTGGCTCAGGCTTTAGCGCGTCTGACTACGAATCGACAGCTAGGGTTAAAATTCCGGCAAAGAATTTCGGATTTGTGTGGCAATATGCAATCGAGGGCGAAGCCTATTTGAAGAAGCAATAAGATGATATTTTAAAATACTTTAACATGCAATGTCAATAAAAATGTAAAATTCGTTGAACGTTTCTTTAAGGGAACCCGAAACATTGTTCTTAAATAAAAGAATATAAAGTTGTACTTTAGTTTTTAGTGTCATTGTAAATTTAAGACATTTCACAAAGCAAACAAAAAAAACTCATCAACCTTGTTCTTGTGCTCATATCGTAAAAAAAACTAACAACTTGTATTTCCCGAATTTGTATTTGTATTTTATCTAATTGTAGTTTAGCAGAACCATTTCATTTTAGTTTAAGAGTCAAATGGAAATCCAACTTGAGGATAGATAATCATATCGCACCATTAAATGTTTTGTTCAATAATTTTATGTACTGAATTTATTTAGATTTGTTAACATAGCTTTCGTGGTAAAAACTATTTAATTTTAAAATTATTTTATAGAAGGAGATCTGAATAACCAGAATAGCATCTGGAAATAAATTATCGATATATGTCAAATTATTGCTTTCCCCTTATATGCTTGCCGCAGACCCCAGATTGAGAAACACTATCCTAGGATATGTGTACCCGATATCGGGAGTTCCTTTATTATTAATTTTTACATTTCATAATGGAATATATTGAAAAGCGGCTTGATTTTCTTTGATGATTCTCAGATTATTTTTGGGGGGTACAAGTATCCTACGATGCATATCCTCCTTATTGGGTGTTTTTGTAATTAATTTTCTATTCCATAATAAAATATATTGAAAGCGGCATGATTTCCTTTGATGTTAACTGATTTATAGGGGGGTACACATATCCTAGGATATGTGTTCCCCCCGGTACAAATCGCTGGGGTTACACATATCCTACGACACCGGCAGTGGTCAGTGCTGGTGCAAATAACGAAAGAGGTTTCCGCTGTCTCACTGCGGGTACAGACAACAAAGTAGCTTCATTGAAATATATTGTTCCGTAGTATGAATTAACAATTCTGTCAAGAAGTCAAATGTGTGTACTTGGTTTCTCTTGTCTTCTGCCCGTAGAATACCGTAACTCAGATTATGTTTCTGAACGATGTTTACTGCTGCTGTTTGGTAGGAGTCCTGGTTTTAGAAGCAATTTTCGAGGTATCCACACAAATAAACAGTGGATCCACCCTCGCAAAGGATAAGAAAAAAACTTCCTAATCTCACTGTTTCCAGCCTTTTTTTTTGCCAAAAACGTGGGCGTTTCTCGTGTGGATATGTTAGAAAAACTAAGAAGCGAAGAAAAGAAAAAAATGGCTGTGCGTAACAAAAAAATAAAAACAATTTTCTATCCAGACATTTTCCAACCTTTAATCCCGGACACGTTGATGTTTTTTTTAATGCGTATGTTAGATAAATAAGAAGTGAAGATAAAGGAAAACTTGCTTGCGCGTAACAAGAAAATATCATAAGCTGACTTTCTCTAATCTTTATTTGCAGAGGCGTGGGCGTTTCTCGAAGTGTATATGTCAGAAAAACATAAGAAGTGAAAAAAAGTAAAAGGTTATTTTTTAAAAAAAATATATAAATATTTTTTAAGAAATTCGAAGAAAACGTAGTAACAAAATGGAAGAATAAATATAAGTGTCGAGGCCAGGATTCGAACGCGCTACCCTATGATAGTCCAAGACACTACCACTACGCTAACGTGGCAGCTCGGCAATGTCTTGCTCCCAATTCAGAGTGTTTCGCGTTGTTCCTGTCTGCTGCAGAGCTGCTAGCTATTGGGGTTTCTATAATGTTTCTTGCAGCCCTTAAATACCACACAATCCACTCAAGAAGTAGGACTTGCTTCGTAGTTTTACAAAATCTCTTGTTTAATCCTGGATTAATCCGAGATATACGTAGGTACAACAGTAAGTTCTCAAGATTGTGGATTATTCCTGCTTGATCCTGATCTTCAGATCATTTCTTTATATTGGACCGAGGGTAACTCGCTGACTGAAGAGAGTCTAATGGCTAATTTAACAACACTTTTGTTATGGACTGTGTAGCTGAGTGCACAACATGAGATTTTTATTCTCAAGGTTCTTGGTTCGATTCCCTGCCTAGATTTTCAAATATTTTCATCAATGAATTAAGCGCTTAAAAGATGTTCGCGATTGCTCCTGAAATATATTTTTCCCGTAAAGGAAGAAAAACACAAGATCCAGAGAGAGGGGGCAGGGGGAGAGACGCAGACTGTGTATTCATATTATTATTATATTACTATTTATTACGAGTATATTATATTATTATTTACTGTATTATTTTAATTTGCTTTCCATTAATTCCTATCTCTTAGAACTTAACGTGAATAGAATTTATTTATGTCTTTCTATCGCGTGGGTCTCTAAATGATTGTCAAGGACATATTTTCCTTCCTCCAAATGGAGGAATATTCTGGAATGCCATGTTTTGTTGCATATTTGTACTGCCATGTTGATTGTCTAACTCTTTGCCGTAAACTGAAATAATTATCCTGGGGGAAGGAACTAGTATTTCTCATAACTCTAACCTACACTTACTACGTAAATGACTGTACTAATGAAAATAGTCAAGGAGAAAACAAGACAGAATATATACTTCTATTGGAAGAGAAGTTCTGGCAGATCCTGTGAAACATTATCTGTGAAGTATGTATTGTGTTCCAATTGTTCAGTGCTGGCGTGCATTTAGGGGTGAATTCGGGGAAAGTATCACCCAGAAAGTTCAAAATTTATGTACAATAAGTAAAAGCTTAGATGTGACTTTAAATATTTGGTATACATTTCATACCTAGACACACATTGGCTTCCTCCTAAATTCGCGAACAACCCTAAACAACTTCTGTGTACGTGACTGGTTCAGTACAAATTCAATTAGTTTCATTGACATTATTTTCTACTTTTAATGTCAACTATGATTTTTCTGGTTAATTATGTAATGTAATGTTACTTATCTGAAACAAAAGTATATTAGAATGTTTGAAATGAAGTTTTAACATTTTTTCTTGCTTTTTTTTTTCAAAATTTTAGTATGGAGTTCATTAGACTCCACCAGCATGTAGGAGTAAATTGTTTCACCAGCACATTTAAAGGCTAAACTTCTATAATTTTGGACCTATGAAGATATGATTTTCATAATTAATATTGAATCATCAGGCTTTTTGTGCAATTGTTATTATTTTATTTTTGTGTTTTCTTTCCCTCTCTCTCAACACCAAATTCTTGTAGCCAAAAATGTTTATTATCGCTTTATTTTGTCAATAGCTTATTTTACACTTCGGTTACCGTATTACACGTTCCAACTTTATTTAACTTTGTACTTTCCATTGTTTATATTGTACGTTTGTGCCCTTCTTAAGTTGTTACCATCACAACCAAAACACAACACTTCACATGTGGCGTGACTTCAACCATTCACCTTTTAAGAAGTTGCGTGATAAAATAGATCTCAACTCTATTATTTTCAGATAACACATCGTCTTCTACAACATTTGTAAATAACTTAACTTTATTTGATATGACTGCCATATCACGCTATTAAGTAATAGCAGTATATTGAGTTGAAATAGTATTTTCAATGTAGCGCAAACGAGTGTACAAAAAAAGAATAGATTTCTATTTATGTTAGTAACGGCCAGAAAAACGTTGCTTTGCGCATAACAGGTTAATATCTAGCACCGAAAATTGTCCAAAAATAAGGTTCAGAATATTTGTAGGTAAGTTTGAATAAATTTCTTCTTGCTTTACATTTATTGCTATCTTCGTTACTCGTTTAGAAGGATAAACTATTAGAAGGTACGGTACAGAAACAAAAAGATAGAAATATATAGTTTTCCCGTAGAAGCGAAGAGAATATCGAAAATAACTCTAAATTTATAAACTGAAATGAATATATTGAGAATATGAAATAGTGTTCATGTAATGTTATTTTAATCATATATTTTCCTAATTTATTTCGGTAATTATGTCTAGCTATTGAGAATTTCAAAATACTCTTTACTGGAACCAGACTGAATAAAAAGTCAGGCGAACCTGTGATTGTTTAGCATTGGTCTAATACCTAACTAACTAACTCTATGGCTTATGGAACTAGCAAGTTCATCGCCTAGTAACAAACGTTCGCCATTGGATTTTATCCTAGGCAATATGAAGCTAGTTTTCATCACGAACACCCACATCTCGAACGAGTCTCTTTCCATCCGGCCTTCCAACCAGGATAGAATATAATCTTCGTTTTCCCCCCATCCAAGCTACATGTCTTGCCTACCTTAGTCGTCGCGATTTCATTATTTTTACAACATGTGGTGACTCGTACAGTCCGTGGAGTTCTTCATTATATAGTCTCTTCCACTTTCCAGTCATCTCGTCGCGTTTCGGCCCGTATATCTTTCTCAAAACCTTATTTTCAAATACACGTAATTTATGTTCTTCTTCTGGGGTCGTACTCCAACTTTCGCAACCGTAAAGTATTACCGGCAGAATAACCGTTCTGTATATTTTCAATTTCAATTTCCTTGATATTAATCGCAATGTTAGAAGTTTTTGGACAGAATAGAAACATGAGTTCCTCGATACTAAGCTACTTTTTATTTCTTCAGTGACTTCATTTTTGCTTGTTACGTATGCTACCAAGTATTTTAATTTGTTTACTTTCTCTAGGACCTCATCCCTAATTTTTGTGTTTTTATTTCCTTCATTCCCTGTGTTTCGGCTTGTTATCATGTATTTCGTTTTATCTATGTTTACCTGTAGACCTAACTCATCGCACGCTTCTACTAAGGCATCGGTGTTGCTTTGTAGTGCATCTATATCGTTCCCTGTTAAATCTACATCATCTGCGTATACAAACAGTTGATTCAAACCATTCAATGAAAGCCCCTTTTTGTCCCCTTTAATTTTTAAAATCGCATATTTTAACGCAAAGTTGAACAGTAGTGGAGACATGGCATCGAGCACAAGAGTTAGGAAGTTGTTGGGGAGGAATTACTTACTGACTCTCTGGCTTACGGAACTTGCAAGTTGATCGCCGTAGTAACAAACATTCGACATCGGGATCTAACATCAAGCCAGTTTTTATCACAAACACTTACTTCTCGATTGTTCGCCTAAAGTTGTATCTGTCTTCCCAATAGTCTCTTTCCCTCCAGCTTTCAAACTAAGATGGAATATAATCTTCGTTTTTCTCCCATTCCAGCTACATAGCCAACATCTTAGTCATTGTGATTTCATTATTCTTTCAACATCGGGTGAATTGTAGAGTCCGTGAAGGGCTTCATTATGTGGTGTCCTCCATTTTCCAGTCATCTAGTCCTGGAAATGTCGTCCGTCCATCAATCTAGTCCTGTCTCGTCGTTGAATTTCGGATCGGTGTTAAGGAGGAATAGAGAATAAATTATTTTTATTACGGACTGAACGATAATTTGGTGATGGCACTAGTAAATAAGACGACTAACATTACACTGAATCCAAACGATCGAATTTCAGATCGGCATTGCCTGAAATCATTAAGGAGTTTTTAGGGAGGAATATAGAATAAGTTATTTTAGTTCAGAACTGAACGATATCTTGGTGACGGCACCAGGAAATAAGCGGAAGTGTGAAGCTACCGCCAACCTTTTAATTTCAGATCGGCGTTGTCTCCAATCTTTAGAATTTTTAGGGAGGAATAGGGGTAACATAATTTTTGTCACGGAGCGAACGATAACTTTTTGACGGCGCCAGTAATTATAGCGCATAACTTTATACGTACCCAACTTTTCTCTTTCGCATCACCATTGCCTCCTATCGTTATGTAGATGTTAATGAGGGACATGGAAGACATTATTTATGTTACGAAGTAGAATAAACTTGGTGACGGCGCCAGAAAATATAGGACGTAATTTACACAAATACAAATTTTCAATTGGCTTTGCCTTCGATGTCTATATGGTGTTCCAAGGAGAAATATATAGTACATAATTTTCGTTGGCACAATAGCGAGTGAACTATAACTTGGTAACGGCGGCTAACTTCAATTTCAATTTCGGATCGGTGTTACCTCCTATAATTAGTGAGTTGTTAGGGAGGAATACGGAGTACATTATTTTAAATACAGAGTAAATGAAAAATTGGTGACATCGCCAACAAACATAGCGACAGACGTCACAAAGCTCCCAAACTATAGTTTTATGCATGGCTATAGTACCGCATATTTCCTCTCACAGTGACTATGTATTCGTTCTTTCCTAAGATAAATAATGTGCTTCCTATTTTTGGTTAACAACTCCCTAAGGTATTGCGGCAAAGTCGATTCGGAATGGCATAGTTGTGGGTTCTGTCCGAAATCAAACGTCATAGTTGCTGTAGCCGTCAATACACAATGTTTCACTCCCTAACGAAAATAATGTACTACCGTTCTTCAGTACCAACTTCCTAACGGTACGATACAACCTCAATTTGCTTTCTAAATTACCACACTATCTTATTCTTCGTAACGAAAGTATTGTACTTTTTATTTATCCTTAAGGATTGGAGCCAACTTCGATTCCAAATTGAATAAAGTTATGTATGAAGTTAGTGGCCAGATTTGTTGGGGCTTTCACTAGAGGATCGTTATAACAGGGATGAATTTTGGCTTACTTCCGGCCTGTTATATGCCCATCCAGTGTGAAGTGTGTCCCTGGTGAAGACTAAGCCAGCCTAGCCGATGTAGCAGTTGTAGTTGAATTGAGGCCCAGAGATGGCAGCACATATCAATTAGTCAAGTATAGCGAGTTAGTGTGTGTGAATGTTTCTTGAACTGAAAGACATTTAATGGACAGTGATACCAGAATATATACGAACTGTTACTAATAAAATAGTTTATATGAGTGTTATTGTGGATATATGTAAGTGAAAGTGTATGTCTTGCAGTAGTTTGATAACAGCAACACAATGTAGTGGAAAGCAGTGGTTGTTACAGCAGCTCCAGCGTAACTGGGGAGGAAACTCCTTTCCTCCCACGTAATGAACTGGCACCAATAGGAGGAAGTTCATTTCTTTCCACATTGAAAGGGAATAAGTTGGTTGCCGCTGTAAGCAAATGCTTCAATAAAGAACCATATTTTGGATATCTCGATGCTGAGTGTTTCAGTGAGAATATTTGGTGGAGGAAACCTCATCCTCTCACTAGCTTGGGGAGATCGCAGTGCCTGCGGACTCCCACATAGGTATAACACTTGGCGGAGGGTTTGCGCTCTCTCCCACGGGACTGATGGCGGCTTTAACAGCCTCCCACTGGGTAAATATTGGAGGAGGTATCTTGATTTACCTCCCACACAGTGGAAGCTGGAGGTAGATGCAGTATTAGGTCACTACACAAGTACGGTCGGTTATGCAAGTATCAGGTCACTGCATAAATACGGTCGGTCCCTGTTACATCGTTCATTACCTAGATAAAATAATGTACTCTATAATCCCCCCTAAAAAATCCTAATAACTGGCGGCAACACTGATCCGAAACTGAAAAGTTCGGATGTGTCACATTGGGCCCTGTATTTGCTGACACTCTTGCCAAATTGTCGTTTACCCCTTGACAAATATAAGATACTCCTGTTCCACATCACCAACTCCCATAATTGGATGTAACGCCGATTAGAAATTGAATAGTTGTGAAGTCGTGTAAAATTAGCCACCATATTTGCTGGCGTCGTCATCAAATTATCGTCCACTTCCTTACGCAGATGATGTAATCCCTCTTCCTCCCTAACAGGTATGTAACGATTCGAGGCAACGCTGATTAGAAATCAGAAATGCAGGTATGTGTAAAACTGAGTCCTATGATTGCTGACGCCATTACCAAGATAACGTTTACTCCCTAATAAAACAATGAACTTCCTGTTCCTCCATAACAACTCCTTAACGATTGGAGGCAGCACCTATTTGAAAATGAAAAGTTGTTGAACCGTGTGAAGCTAGCCGCCATATTTACTAGGTTTCGCACCTAGCTAATTTTGCGCCCTAACGAACATAATATACTCCCTATTTCTCCGTAAAATCCATAACGATTGAGAAAAGGTTGCGCGGAACTTGTAAAGTTGGGGATCTGTCAACATATATAATTTCTAACGCCGTTTCCAAACTGGAGTCTACTCCCTAACCTAAATAATGTATTCACTATATCTCCCTAATATTGCTCCAACGATTTCAGCGAACGCCGATCCAAAATCCATTGGTTTGTTAGCTTTGTGAATTTAGCCGTCATGTTGCTGGCGCCGTCATCAAGGTACCGTTCACTTTCTAACTAAAATAATGTACTCCCTATTCCTCAGTAATAACTCCCAACAATTGGAGACAACTTCGTTCTGGAGTTCAGTGCTTTTGACCTATCGTCACACATTCGCCATATTTGCTGCCGCCGTTTGGGTTGTGTTTTTTTTTCGGATTTTAGAGACTTGAGACAGGCCAAAGTCATTAGTTACTAAAATGGAACAAAAATACAAAGTTTAATTTAAACAAGTTACCGTTCACTACTTAATGAAAATAAAATTCTGATGCGCTCGTTTCTGAGTACGAAATATCTACACTCTCTCCGAGATAGGTCGTTGAGCTGTTCATTTGTAGGACGGAGCATCGTTATACTAACGCCGATATGGACTGTCGTATGGACGATTTTCCTAAATTGGTTTCTTTTAATTCACATGTTAAACCTCTAGGATTCACATAAGGGTAGATGAAAGTAAAAAGGTGCAGTATTTCTATTTTGAAAAAAAAAGGATGATCCACAAATATTCATATTTCCAATTATATTCTATCTATGTCTACTTATTCCCTAAAATTACTGAACATGCGTAAAAAAAACATATTGAAGCTTGGCAAATATGTGACCCGATACAGAATTCAAATAGACTTGTTACTTGCATATGGGATCGCGACTTTATCAAACGTCCGTAATAATTTCTTAAACTAATATTGATAATATACCTTTATGCCGAATTTCGCATTTCTAACTCAAACGGTGTGGAAAATGATTTTTTGGGGTCCGCCATTTTGGATCCAAGATGCCGTGTTTGGAGATATTTTGTAATATTTTTTGTGACCTACTAGTGATAATGTACCAATATAATTATATAGTGCCGTTTAGGCTGTGTATTCTATACAACAAAGGATTTGGTGGCCATTTTAGATTCAAGATGACGACTTTCTCAAACTTTTTAAATAATTTCTTAATCTAATTTTGATAATACACCTTTTTTCGCATTGTTTTTTATTTCATACTCATACGGTGTGGAAATTACAATTTCGGGGCTCGCCTTTTCGGATCCAAGATGGCGTTTTGGAAACATTTTGTAATCTACTGGTGATGATGTACCGGCATGTAAAATTTTTTTTTTCTAGCTCCAGCCGTTTAGGTTATGTTTCTATATAACAATGGTTTTTGTGGCCATTTGGATCTAAGATGGCGGTCAAAATTTTGTAACATTTGCTTAATCTGCTAATGATGATGTACCTTCTTACCAAACTGTTTTTCTAGCTTCAACTGTTTAGCCTCTGTATTGACTACTAAACGTCTGATTTTTTAGGCGAGACATACTAATTCTTACAGATTGATTATTTTTTCAATCTCAAAAACGGAAACAATGGTTTCATTGTTATAACAATGGAAGCTGACAACAAAACATAGTTGAACGTCTTGCAATTAAGATCAAAAACACTGAAATTGCTGAACAAGACTATATTACTCGTAAAAAATTAAATTACACGTAACGTTTCGACCTTCTAGCAAAGATCCTCATCAGACATACACTCTGATGAGGATCTAACATAAAAACACTAAAACATTCATTATAGCCTCTACACTACCTGTTATTAGACATACGCGCTCCGCTGTCCCTGGATAAAAGTCATTAGCCTTAAACATTTTCACGCGAGCTCCGCAATCTTTCTGAAGCTGTGCAATAGTTTCACCTCCTTTTCCTATTATGGCACCTGCGGCCACACCTGGTAGAAGTAATTTAAAATGATACGTTCCATCAGCTCCTCCTGCATAGTGTGATCGTTTTGTTGCTCCATTTTCTACATCACCATCTGAGTGAGGGTATGTCTGATGAGGATCTTTGCTAGAAGGTCGAAACATTACGTGTAATTTAATTTTTTACGAGTAATATAGATTTGTTCAGCAATTTCAGTGTTTTTAACAATGCAATAAATACATTGTTTCAATTTGCAATTTAACACAACAATCAGACATGAAAAAAATAACTTTTGAATATGGATTGTTGTAAATAAAAATATGTAAGTTTAATGCTTTAAAGCATTATAGTAGTATTTAGAAGTATTAGTAGTAGTGGAGTTGTAGTAGGAGTAATAGTATTTGTAGTAGTAGTAGTAGTAGTAAGAGTATTATTATTATTAGTAGTAGTAGTAGTAATTGTTTTAGAGGTAGTAGGAGTAGCATTAGTAATTAGTGTAAGTAGTAGCAGTGGTCGTAGTATTAAAAGCTACAGCATATCTGAACTATGAGGGTGCAGCCCCACAAAAAGTATGGTTAAGAAAAATGGTACGCAGCCTCCCATAATTTACCAAGCTAAGGACGAAGTCCGTCACGTGCAAGCGGTTATTGGTTAAAGGTCCAATGATTATTACCAACATATTTTTCCTCCCACTCGAACGGACGAGCAAATCAGCTAGTGATTGATAATTAAAAGTTTAAGTTTTGGGGTTTGATATTTATTTACTAGTCGATTGATTTCAAGAAGCGGAAGAATATAATGTTATCCTATTAGTAATGTCGTATATGGGATGACCGCTTAATTGATGTTATCTGAAGGGCAAAAAATGAAGTAGACGGCACGTGTCATAGGGCACTTAATTGTGCAGCAGTGTGAAGAAGGAGAATAGTCTGCTCCAAGTTTTGGAAGTCTGGTTTATGTGTAATCTTGGCAGGGTCGTAGGACCACATACGGATGTCACGCTGTAGGGATTTCACCAGGAACATATAGGCAGGGTAGCGGCACGAAACATCAATGACGTATAACGTCAGGGTGCTGTAGATGTGCGAAAGTTCCAGAAGTGTTTCCAGAGGTTTCGGTCTGGAGACACCAGCCTCACAGAAAAGCACAGGTACACGTGTGCAGCTGAACAACGATGTCCTGCGAGCAGCGGCGGCGGCAAATCCCATGCAAACTATTGAAGAACTGGCCATCGAACTTCAGCGAAACGGTAGTAGATACCTGAGGCACAGAAACTGTACCAAAACAAGACCCTTACCCTTGCAAAATGATGTTGAATGTTTGGTTGGATATCCGTGGTGTAATTCAGTTTGAACTCTTTTCACGTAACAAGACGATCAATACAATGCCTACTGTCAGCAGATTGAACGCCTACGGACTGCATTGTTGAAGAAACATCCTTCTATGGTTAATTGCAGAGGTGTGCGTATCCACGGTGATAACGCTCGCCTACACACGGCAAGAAAGGACCTGTGCTAAGATCGAGGAATGTGGCTGGGAGAAACTACCTCACCGGCGTTTACAACATATTTTGCACCAAGAGACTACGAAGACTGCAAAACTATATTTTTGGGAAAACAATGCAAAATGAAGATGAGGTGCGACAAAGCCAGTTCTTTGCCTCCAAACCCGGTGACTTCTTTCAGCTGGGAATTTTAACAACTTGTTGACGTGTGGTACAGTGTTGGGAAGTCCATTGGAGAATTTTTTCCTAATTAACAGTAGTGTTCTGGGAATGTTATCTTTCTTTTCCTCACGGTGGGGAAATATGGTATTTCTTATTGGATAAAGTGATAAATGCGGCAATGTTGATCCCTTGATTAGAGCAAATCTATTACTTACCTACACAAATTATATTGTGTTCCCAATGTCTGATATTTTTTCTGCAAATGTTTATGCAAAATATATTTCAATATACTTTCAGAATATTGCAGCATATATAATTTCAATCTTCAGTCCAGACTATATTTTAAACAAAATATTTAAAATGTATTTCTACAATATTAAACACTAAATATTTTACAATTATTTATATAGTATTTATATATGTCCTATAAATATTTGAGTATTAAAAAATTAAAAAAAATAGCATGTTTTAGAATGCACACTTTTATCAAAACTCTATCAGAAAATAGAAATTATTTCTTCGCTCTTTATTACTTCTTAGGATTATATAGCTAGAACTAAAAAGAGCGGTACGCACAGAATATATGTTAAAGTTATTATTAGTGTTCTGTAATAGTGCTCTTTAATTGGTACTTAAGAAATAGGAATTTTATTTAACAACAACAAAAACAAATATTGATTTAACGCTATAATTTATTTATACTTTACACAGCAAAATATAGCGGTGTTTATTCAACAATTTTCGGTGTCCGAGACTGACGACCACTTTCTTGTGTTAAATCCACACAACATAAGTTGTTGAATTTGGTATTAGGAACAGAAGAAAATATAGAAATCTGAATCAAGATTTGAACATCAATTATTTAGCTAGAATTCTAGCAAATTACAGACTCCTTAGTGACATTTGTTTTACCCATTAACTTACAGAAACTCAGTAAGATACGCAATAATCAAACAATAACAGGTAATAGAATAAATAGAGAACATGTGGCAAGAAGTCTAATGTGTATCCACTAACACATATCACAAAGATATGCCTTCATGGAGAATAACACAAAAATCAAACATAAAATATATTTTCAACTTTACATTTAAATAAACAACATTACTAATAAATTAACTTACTCGCAACCCAACCATACTAGCTGAGCAGATGCGCATTTAGGAAGTCTATTTATCTACTTGATTACATTTTACACATTGTTGATTCCCCCAAATGTTTATTGAAAATAGTATATCTTCAGTTTAAAACCCATTATGCTTCACTGTATAGCACGTATGCAATACAGATGATGGTAAAATATTAGATTTTTGTTTTGCCACACTCGATCCCACACAGCCAAATTGTTGGAAATAATAATCTTAGGAACGTGTTGAGATCTATTTAGAAACAGCAACAATATAAACGTTTAACCGTAAATTCTTGCAGCTGTACGCGCTCAACACATACTCAATTTTAATGAAACTGATGTTAGAAGTAGAAATATATATTTCCACGGACTTATACACAGATGAGTTAAAAATTATATGTGACATAGAAGAACGGTATATAATTGTGCACAAAAGCTACTTTCATAAATAGATAAATTTTGTAAAGCATGAAGTAACAGCACGCTAAAAGCAAAATATTCAAATTTCGGTAAATTTAAAATAACATCTTGTAATGAAATATGTACCTGTATTATTTTTTAATTAATATCTATGTAATAATAGATTCTTTCTTTGAGGTACTATGGACCTACACGTTATTTCCAATTAACTATCAAAATGTATTTAGGTTATTCTTCTACTAAAACAAACCAATATGCAATATCGAATAACGACTAAGTATTTATTAGCAATAACCATGACATTTCGTATTTAATAATAATCGCTTAGGTTCGTGAAGATTTGTTCTTCATCATAAATGTCATTGTACAACTTAATATCCTCAATGTCTTCCTTACGATCTCATTTCCAAAATCATATTTCATTAGTATTCACTTCTTAACTGTTGATATATCTTTGCTAATGGCATTATCATCTACCATAAAAAAATGACATATAGTTATTTTTAAGTTACCTTAGTTACAAAAGTAAAATCTGCACAGTGTTATACATTATAGTATAAATATAAGATAGTCAACGATGGCCCGGTTATATTAGATTAACAAAATTTAGGCTAATCTCGCGAATAAATGTCTATTTTGTATAACTTAGGAAATCCATTGCCCCAATTATGCCCAACGTATTAGATGCTAGTTATTGTGGCAGACCAGGAAAGCCAATTTGACTATTGTTAAGTCAATTAGGAGATACTATCAGTGGATATAATACAGATATAATGGATGAGATTTTTAGTGTATAGTTTTGACGTAAATATAACTTTTGCTTTCATTCATTTAAATTACGAGATAAATATTTTCTATTTTAAAAGTGTAATGTTTTCCAAAACAAACTTAAACAAAATATTTCATAAGAGCCGTACTGTCAAATTGCAAATTAATCGGTGGTTGTTAACTGAGAAACGGGGGCCAGTCAAAACTGTACAATTGCCTCTTTTGTTTTTGCGATCAGGCTAGTGCCAGTTTTAATAGAGGCCGCAAAACAAATATTAGATACCAATTATCAAAACATATCTCAAAGCACTAATATTTTATGAATATATAGTGTGAATAGCTAGACACAAAATATAAGTTGAAAATATTTTAAGGTGTGTGAATAAATATGGCGAGGATTGAAGCATCTCCCTAAATAAAGAGAAAACACAAACAAAAGTCATGAATGAAAATGCACTCGTAAGTATAACAAGTATAGTATATTTGTCATATCTTCAAAAATGTTAGAGATATTCTGTGATAGTACCTTGAAGGAAACCACATGGAACAATGAACATATAGTGGTATATAAAATAGTGCAAAGCACCGTACATTTTTAATATTTTTTGAAACAATAGCCGCTGGAACTAAATTTCGCAATGTACACGTTTTAACCACGTTTGTGTACTTGCTACAACTATTTCCTATTTCAAAACAGATATGGGTTCAAACTCTAGCACATTGACATTTGACACAATTACATATTAAGAGTAATGAGACAAATTTTGTATCTGGAAATGGCAGAATGCAATATAAATCTAAAAAGTATAAATTCAGGGAAATGTTCTCTTTAACATAGAACTATACAATCCATTTTGGTGAAAGTATGTTAATGGTATTAAAAGGTATAGAATTAGATTTCCCCTAAATATATAAACTTAGAGGATAAAATGCATTATATAGTCAACCTTACTAGAACTTGCATATGGGTTGCAAAGAAAGATTCCAATAAGTAATAGCAGAATTATGCACACTACTAATTAAAGAAAAAGGTTTACAAACCAATCGACAAACAACATGGAGAAACATTAATGATCTTAATGTTTGTCCAAGGTTGCATAATATAAAGTTTCAAATTGTAGTCCAAAATAACCAAGAAATAAATTATTGTTTTTCAAGTGTATGATCACAAATGACGAACTTAATAAACGCCAGAAAGATGATATCCTGAAACATAGATTGAACGAGTGTAATAATAACGAAGCTATATAGCATAAGTGTTTACAATGTACTACTAGGGAAATGAGTAAACATTTTAATTTCGAGCTAATAACTGAAGGCCCAGAATTCAAGGTTATTTCCCCAAATAAAATGTAGGATAAAGTTTTGTCTGACGGTTCAAACTGTCCGTATACTATTGAGAAAACAAGATATAAATAATAGAGACATGTATGTTAACACTATTTTGTTAAGATACCAAAGTATAGAAAGCAAACAAAGGAAAATCTTTATGTAAATTATATGCGAGATGTGTTTCAAATAGCATTCAAAATATAAGTGGTGAAATATATGATATACATTATGTAGTCCATTACGTAACAAGCAAAAATGAGATCACGGAAAATAAAAGCCGTTCAGTATCGGACAACGTATGTTTCTATTCAGTCCAGAAACTTCTAATATATAGCGATTATTATCAAGAAAATTTAAATTTAAAATATACAGAACGGTTATTCTGCCGGTAATACTTTACGGTTGCGAAAGTTGGAGTACGACCCAAACAGATGAACATAAATTACGAGTGTTTGAAATTAAGAGTTTAAGAAAGAAATATGGGCCGAAACGGGACGAGATGACTGGACAATAGAGGATACTTCATAATGATGAACTCCATGGACTCTACGATTAACCAGATGTTATAAAAATAATGAAATCGTGTCAACTAAGGTAAGCAGGCCATGTAGCTCGGATGGGGGAAAAACGAAGATTATATTCTATCCTGGTTGAAAGGTTGGATGGAAAGAAACCATTGAGAAGACAGAGACGTCGTTGGGACGACAATATTAGAAAAGATCTTCTAGAAGTAGATGTTCGTGATGAAAACTGACTTGATATGCCCAGGATAGAATCCAATGGTGAACATTTGTTACTGTGGCGATGAACTTGCGAGTTCCATAAGCCATACAGTTAGTAAGTTAGTCTATTTGAGCTGACACCTGCAATTTAGCATAAAATAAAATGCAAATGTAAGTAAGTCGTTGGATTTCTAATTTAACAACCGGTGTTAAAACCTTGCTTCAGGCTTCTATATTTTTCTCCTGCTCCCAATACCGAAATCAGCAGTCAGCTGTGATGACTTACCTGAAGAATATTGATAACCCAGTGACATCGATCAACACCGTTATGTTATGCTGTGTAGCTAAATATTCTCACATATATAACTATTATATAATAATACATTGGTTAGGCCAATATGTTCATGTGTATGAGGCATTTTCTTTAAGTATTACAAAATAAGGAAATTATTTGTTACTGTTTAGATAATTCTCCATAAACAAATGCAACATTAAATATTTTATAACATATTTGAGTCTGTTTTTGATATTTTCTTCCTTTCTAATCATCTCAGGCGTTGTGTTAAATGTCTATCAACTTTATCCGGTATTGTGAAAGCAATTTATTTTATAAGCTAAATACGTATCGATTTAGAGAAATGTTGTATTTTGAAATATTATGTTTGTAAGTTCAAATCAAGCCCTGCGGCATTTAATACATACATATCGTATTTGCCAACATTCAGATGCTTTAAAATATGGTGTTCGGCTATCCTACATATCGAAATTTAAAATGTTTGTGATCGGAAATAAACTCAGCAATCCTTGAAACCCTCAAATATGAAATCTAACAAAAATTTTGATTTTAATAATTTAAAACGTCGGGAATTAAGTTTGTGACCTTCGAATAGAACTCTAAAATTATGGAATCCGCATATCTGAAATAATTATATATATATGAAAGTTAACTAATTTTCTGCTTTTTATTTTAATATTTTAATTGAAGATCCCACATTGAATTTCGGAATATATTTCTGTATTTCATAGGAAATCTGCTTTATGTCACTTCTTTATCAATCTCGATCTCAATTCATATTTGTGAGCATTTGAACATGCCTTTCCTGGTGGTATTGTTTGCTTTGTAAAATGATATAATTTGCAATATGTAATGCACAATGTTTTCTTTTGAATTGTTTAGCTCAAAGGAAATCATATTTTCCGCGTTCGTGGCTAAGAAAGAAGATTCCGAAAATTTCTTGAAATCAGTCCTATTGAACATGATTCAGATATTGTTCCTATATCACTTCATCAATTATCTCAAATGCTATTTTCTGTAAGGCATAATTTGTGTTTGAAAGAATTACGAGGGCGAATAATCATTTTAATACCAGATAATATTTTGTTTTAATATATTTTAGGCACATTTGTAACCAGCAAAATAAGACGTTTGTGGAGAACATTATCTTGGTGAGAACACTCAACCATACTATCTTAAAGAAATAGAGATTAATCACGTATAGGTGTAAATGGCAACCATTGAAGTCGACTCAGGTGCCTGCATTTGATAAGGAAACGTGCCGTATTGTGTGATATGGACATATAGAGGCAACCACAGTCCTATATTGCAATCTCAGGTATGTCAATGAGAGCTTCAATTTCTAAACGTTATTAAAAATAAGATAATATAAAATAAAATAAAACAAAGGAATTACTCTTTTATTTGACTCGGGAAGAAACGTCATCCTATCTGTTTCCTTTGCATAATTCACCTTCACGTTGGAGAGACCCGGCATTATCTCAAAGCACATTCTAGGTTATTTAGAGATATTTCTCATAACAATTTTGATTATGTAAATGTCTTCAGGAGAAATTAAGAAGCAATGAATGTATGTTTATCCACGCATATTCATGAGGTAAAATTAGACAGTTGTAAAAAGGAACTTTCCCGCAGTGCAGTCAAACTCAAAATAATATGTTCGACAAGTAGTCTCTTTTAAAAGATGTTGCTGACCGCCAATAAAACAAAATACCATTACATATAATGTTACGTTTCATGAAGGACGGTAGTTCTTCGAGTGACATTCACAAACGGAACTAATTTAGGATCTAGCGAACTATAAGTCCGATTTTAATGCTTGAACTTGTATTTGGAAGCTCTTTTCCATACTAAGACACAGAAAAAAATTGTCGCTAGGACCTCTCTGGGATCCCCTAGGGTAATTAAAAAAAATTCACATTCCTGATGGTAACACTGACCATATAGACCAAAATTTGCGGAATCATAATCTACGCTTCAATAGTTTTCAAATGGTGTATCAAACGCCTAAATCGGTGAGGGAGTTTGAAAGTTATGATTTTTTCTGGCCAAATCACAGAATTTTCACAAATGATCGAAAAGTTTCTCTGTCAATCTCTTTGTCTTTTTTGTTTTAGCCGGAAGTTGTTGGTACCAGGCGGTTTCGCGGGTCAATTGCTCATTTTTAATAGGAGTTATCGTTTTCGAGATATGGAACCTAACATAATACAAAATCAACCTTTTACATGAAGACTACTTAAATAAGCAGCCGTTCAAAATGAGTAATATCGATATAAAAAACCCTTCGGGATAAAGCGAAGAGTGACGCAAAAATTCTACTCACATAATAAGTGATATCCATTTTGCGAGTGACTTTCTTTTTGTCACTATGACGGTTGGGGCGATACTAAATCTCTTAATTTTATTACAAAGGAAACACTTCCGCCATAGTGACGAAAATAAAATCACTGGCAAAATGGATGTCACTTATTTTATGAGTAGAACTCTTGCGTCACTCTTCCCTTTACTCCGAAGGAGTTTTATGCTAAGTAAACATATTCACTAATAATGATCTATTTGTCACACGATTCAATGAACCAAATGGAAATAAACCGTTATACACCCTAGGCAAAGTTGAAACTTGTAAATACCCTTCATGTTGAGTTTGTCACCCAGAATGAAAAGAAAAGATATAAGCATAAGTACAAATATAACCACACTACTGAACGTACCTAAAAGGTGTCAGTTGTAGTTTTTGCTAGTGAACTTCAAATCCGAAAAATAATGTTTAGGTGTAAGGCAGTGTTCAGCAGCCAATAATTAAATTTATGGTCACGGGAACATAGTTTCCATTGCAGACAGGTCTTTGTAAAAACGCCCACCATCTTCGTTATATACGGCACCAAGTCTGAAGGAAAGAAATCCATATGATAAAGCACGAACTGGAGTTTGAAGGTAATATTTTATCCTATAAGTCTGGATGGTTGCAAACTTTCACCCTTATATAAAGGTGGTTTAGGGACTTTTGTTTCTTTGATTGATTCTTAACTCGCGTAAAGATCCGTTAAGTGCTTTCTCAGATGGGTGTAAGAGATTGTGAAAGTGGCATTACCTTAGCAAAGTCTGAAAAGGTTCAACTTATGACCAAGTGATACCAGAAATATATTTTCCGCATTAAAAGTAGAGGTAGAGCTAAACAACAATTGTTCTTTCCATAGAATCGTGCATTTCCAAAACGTTGTAAATGCCATTGTTTGTAAAATGCATTATATTACAAAACACGTCGTAAACGCCATGTTTCACAATGACACAGCACATCGTCTGCCTGCCGCTGACCCTAGTGGTGGAAACACGAACTCTTGACTTAGGTTATAAATACATTTTCTTTCCATAGACACGCGCTTTTTCTTTATTCTGTAACATTTTATTTTTAACACAACGTTTCGGAAATGCACGATTCATATATTAATGGTCCAATAGTTGTCCAGTTGTTTTCTTATAATGACTTAGCTTGGCCATACTGTCACGTGCGCACAAGAAACAAGAAAACGTTTTATAACAGACCACAGAACGCAATAGAAAAGCAAGCAAATTTTTAGCAGGTAATAATCTGGTCCGTCCTTATTATACTGCCAGTAGGAGTTTCAAATTGCAATAAGTTTTCTTCATGTGCGCAGCTCACTTTAGCGGCTGGAAAGGAAATTTGTTCCCATTGTTCTCCCAACCTTGTTTTGGCCGAAACATAAACAGTCTTCATTTGTTTTTGAGCAGGCTAATGTTCTAGTAGACACAGTACAGCAAAGTATGGTGGCAATACTGTAATCAATGTTCATCAGAATAGAAGCTCCTGATCTCTTCGTGACCATTCCGAAAGTGACACACACTGAAGTTGTAATACCCGGATGAAGTATATACAATCCATCAGACGCGCACCTAAGATTTCGGCTTATTTATAGGACAATAGCACATTTGGACATTCAACATTGCGCCTTGGTTAACTGTTTATTCATAGATTCTTAGTAACTAACATTACGATAAGTGATTTTTGATTCACGTATTGTCATTGGTTTAGCAAAGTTCATAAATCGAGAATACTTTGTTCACTCTATAGTACGTCTGAGGCAGAAAGAATCAGCAGAAATAAAAGACAACCTTTTCATATTGCTCGCTCGCTTTGCGGATAAAATGCAGTTCATGGATTCTGTTAATAGTAGTGTCACATTTTGTCGTTGCGACAAAAGTCGATTCCAGCGCATCTAACTGAAGTTATTTGGCTGATAGCGAAATTCTTTGGAATCATGTCGCCGTCTACGACACACCACAATACTGTAAATTACAAGGAAACACTTCACACCTGTTCGTCCATTACGGACATGTTTACGGTGCATAACGCTCCTTTCCTTTTTGTAGAGTCACCTGTAGCAGGGAGCCAGGGTTCTCTAGATACCAATACACCATTCCGTTTGTTAAAAAGTCGGTTCACTAAATTTAGTAACCTACTCCTGCTAACCAAATAAAAATGTGCAGAGCTTGCAGAATAACCAACTTCCTGGTTCATTTAAAAAAAAATATCATTTTTTCAACCTCTATCTTTTAGAGGTAAACAATTGTAACATGAACTCTTCTCAGACGCGCGTTAAGATAAATAAAAGGAGCAATTAACAAAAGGCAACAGTTGACGATATACAATAGATAAAAAACTCGAAATGTTATTATGACTATGTGTTTGTATTACAATATATGTGGATAACAAGGGAACAATAATATTTCTCTATAAGGTTAACCCATAACGGAAACTCCTAAAAATATTTCAATTTAAGACATACATGGGTTACTGACAAGGAGAATTACTTTATCGTCCAACGTTGGTTTCCTTAAAATTTTCGGGATTTACAGAAGACGGTAACAATGAAACATGTATTTTTTTATTATTATTTGGGCGCTAAAACAGTTTGAATTGAGAAAATGCCCTCAGAAACAAAAAATACGGGACCCAAAAGCAGTGTAACTAACGTTGGTTTTCTTCAAACAGAATGTGTAACAGTAGGCGCAATAAACAATGTGAGGTTCATACAGGTGAAATTCCTTTACAACGAATGTCATTATAACAAAATTTCAGTTAGGATGAAGTTTTTGAAATCCCCGCTGAATCCTTCTTGTTCAATGCAATGTTAAGTACATAAAATTTTCCTTTTAGCGACACAAATCGAGGGTCCTGTACAATTCGTTACAACGGATTTTTACCTGTATAATAATCTTGCCAAGATTGTACAGTTGATTGTTTTTATTTACAATACAAAAAATTGCAACATGAAGTGACTTGCAGTTTTCGCTTAGTTAATATGAAAGTAACATTCTAACGGGTCCACCTCAAAACGTCGAAGTGTCAGAACGTCGAAACTGAAAAGCGGTCAGAACGTATACAGAAAGGGACAAATCGTATACAGGAAGTGACAAAACGTCGAAAACCACAAACGGTCAGATCGTCGAAGTGACATAACGTCGAGACTCCAACACGCTCACTGACAACTGCAGGGCCTTTAGATGTGATGTTCGACTTTTGTCACTTTTTGTTTACGATTTGTCCCTTTTCGTATACGTTCTGACCGTGTTGTAGTTTCGACGATCTCACCGTTTGTGATTCTCGACGTTTTGTCACTTTCTGTATACGATTTGTCCATTTTTGTATACGTTTTGACCGTTTTTCAGTTTCGACGTTCTCACACCTCGACGTTCTGACATGTTCCTATTCGAACTTACTAAATTTGTTTCGTAATTTCTAATATGACATCCAAGGTACTTTTAAAAATGACATTTCCATAAGTACCATAGCTTGCCCCTCATTCCCCTGTATTTGTTTGTAGCGAATATGTGTTTATCCAAGAATTAAATTATTTATTTATCTAATGTCTTCTGTTCCTTCGTTAATGTATAATAATAGTTGGTAGTCGATAACACGATATATCTTAGCAAAGAACATAGTAGTGATAACGCATAGGAACTATTAGATCTAGAATCAACTCTGCGATGGCATTTAATTATATTTTTACCAACTTAACTTAATCAGTTGAGACTTAACTATAAGATGTAAACTTCTCTTAGAGGTAAACATTAATTTTTATACTAAGAGAACTTTACATTCCAAAACTAATATCACCAACGGAACTGAGAAGTTCACAGAAAAAACATGAATTGATTTGAAAGAAGTATAAATAATGGAACTGTATCAATTTTCCTTTCCCATTCAATATAATCTGTGTGGGTAACCATAGATTATGCGGCACCAATTAACGCTTGTTGTGGTAAATGCTAGCGCGTGATGCGTGGCTGTCTTACAGTGATGAAATGCCATGGATGTTCTTCTGGTAACAGTTTTCATTCATTTTTATCTGTCTGTCCATCGTAGTAGCAACCTCCTCAATCATGAATTAGCCTCGAAAACTTTCTGAACATTCACGTAGCCAGTCGGAACTACATGTGTAATCAGATTGTCATTTTAATATCACATCCTAATATATAACCAGCCTAAGCCATAGCCAACTAAAGGCCAGAAGATATATTAAAATTCAAAATTCCAAAAGATAAATCCATGGTCAATCCAGAATAAAAGAAAGTTTTCACATAGTTATATTTTCTTCATCTCCCTTCCAACAACGTGCGATGGATATTAGACATAGTCAATGTTCCTTTAAGAGCTGTAGACTTGAGAAATGATATAATTTAAAGCAACTGGTTTACGTTATGTTTTCAATACAATTCCGCTCCGAATCAGGCTCTCTCAGATTACCAGTGACCTCACATTTTAAATCACATGAAGGGAGAGCAAAACTTTTGTTATTTATGATGAAGAACGCTAGTATTCATTCTTCCGAAAATATATTAAGATAAATTTTCTATATTGTACTTACGATTGTGCGGTTGTTTTACATGGAATAATGTAAATCGATTATAATCAATCGATTTCGTTTGAACTCGAAACTTTGCTATTTAACTCCACGGTACTTGAAAGGATCCTTCTAATTTACTTACTTGACTGATATACGATCTTACTGTTGTGCATATTAAGAAATAAGCTTTTGATTTCAGATTTGGAATGCGTGAATTCTCAGTACGTTACTTGTATTACATCAGTGCTGCATATCTGATCTTTGCAAGTGTGAAAGCATCAGAAAATGTGTTTGCAAACTCAAAGGCTCAAACTAAAGACTTCCTCCTGTCTCTTCATATGTATTGGGGGATCAGACACTTTACTTTTATTCTGCCTGATTTTGCGAAACAGGGTAAGTTTGAATTTTCTTGATTTATTTATTATAATATTCCCAATGGCGGAGTGAAGGCAACATAGTTATTTACTCAGCCATCTATAATTAATATAAATTTTACATCAGATTATTGTTTCCTTCACTTCCAATATGTGATATTGTTTCAAGCTAAAACATTTTCTATTAAACGTAAGTGATGCCGTTTACAGATATCCTACTAAGAAAGTAAATCTAACTAAAGTTTGAAGTAAATAACGTTCTCAATAGTTACTGTATTTGGTGTTATTAATGGTAACACTTCTAGTTTCATAATAGTATTGAAATACAGAAACAAATTTCGAGGTTTTGTTTTAAAATAAACAAGGATCATTAAAGGAATCTGCATGGAATACAAATTGTTGAAAATGCACACTTATAAAGTATTTCTGCCCGATTGTAGGTTTGAGAAATAGAAGCTCTTCCTTAAAATGTTTGTTTTTGTACAGAGCTGATGGAGCAGTTGAAATCGCCGACATAAATATATCTTTAAATTTCCTCTCAACAATCTTCTTGGTCTTTTTACGTGCATTTCCTAGAAAATATGTATATTACTTAGAGATGCAAATTCTAACAGTTGTCTTGATTGCACATTTGATGACGCAAAACAACCTACAATTTTCAAGGAATAAGTGACACGTTGGGCGAATAAAATGGATAACAGTATCACATTTTCCGCTCTAAATAAATTCCTACAAGAAAGTAAATAAAGACTAAGTTTTAGCTAAAACAATAACTCAAAGGTTTTCTATACATTCATCTTTGAAGTTTAAAACACGCAGCAATATGCTTTTCTAATTTGCAGCTTTCAAGGTATTTCCTTCGATGCACATGAGTATAAGAAACGTATTGCCCTTTGGATCCATTTTTTAAAATTATTTGTCAGGTAGACTTTTGGATAACTCTGACTTAAGTTTAATAGATGATCATGATGGAAGAAATTGAGAAACGCTGAAAGTGGGAGGAAAGCCATACGAACGGCGTTTCTTCACCACAAACCTCACGTGACACGGGCTGATATCGAACTAGGAGCATTTGCACCAGAGGAGAGTGTTCTACCACTAAACCAACGTGCCCATACCTACGTAAATACTAAATATTACTCGAGACACACTTACTGGTGTTGGATTAACAATTAGAAATCGAAATAATGTCCAATACATCAATTTAAGCTATAATTATTATTCAGGAATACAACTTAAAAAGATTTCTATGTTTTCCCTCTTAAACTATTTAATTCCTTGACAGTAAAATTGTTTCCTTATTAAACCTGTTTATGTGGCATTCCGTTAATAAAAATAATTAAATAGGCGTATTAGGTACTACTTTGATTGAATTTAACACCGCTTACGCCAATATGTATAGATATGTTATGTCATTTCTAACGATGCAGCCGTAACCTTGAGGGCCTATAAGTCCCAAACTACGCATGTCTTGATATTTCACAAATAATAGTTTTTTCTATTTCTGATGCAAATAATCATATCGTGAGGATTGTCTTATTATTTCAGAGACACACTGTATTCAAATATTAATTGGGAAAGAAGATATCCGGAAGTATAAAATAAACAACTTTTGAAATAATTGGGAAGACACATGATACAATTAAGTGTCATTAACACTTTTGCGTTATTAAGAAGGACGTAAGTTTGGAATAAGTGGTGATTTTAAAATAAATGATATTTCTTCTTGAAGTGAAAAAATATATTTTATGAAAAGTAAGAATATCATTTTATTTTAATATGTTATTCATTTATTACAAATTTATGAACTTCAGTTTGTTTTTTTAAAGTATGTTACTTACATGTTATCATATACCTCACATGTTACTTTGTTTATGCAATATATCTGGAACTATTTGTAAGAAATTTTCCTCTAGTCTCATGCTCCAATATACGATACAAATTCTGATTTCGTAAACAGATATAGAATCATATGGAATCTATCTGATCCACAGAGGTAGCGGTGAATATCTAAAACTATATAATCATAATGGTGTAATATAAAGTGTGCATTACAACATATAAATAGTTACCATGTACAATATATACACAACTTATACTTTAGGTCCTGTCTTTCAGGAATGACACTTACTAAAATTATCATAGACCTCACATGCTAGTCCAAGTGTACGGAGGCAAAGATATGTATGGGCAACAGTGGGCGACCATCTCCTTCATTCTAAGAATGCAAGGTGGTTTCAGAACAATGGCAAAACGATTCCAGAATCCAGGCCATCTAACAGCAGTGTAATGCATTGTCAGAAATACCAAGCTATATGTCCACAGCTTTCATTTCAAATATTAAATCAGTAATTGATATGAATATGCAATGAAATTAAGGACTGGACTAAAGTATATGTGCTCGCAAAATGATATCGACAAATGATTATTCGTCAAAAAATGAAGTTCTAATATAAATCGTCCTATATAACTACATAACTATATACAAGTAATCCATAATGCAAGCAACACACATAAATCTACGTGTGTTCACGCTCGTTTTCTGTGTTCATGGTCAAGGGGTTCTGTTTATGCTAGGATTCACTGGGCGGAGTGCCCTGGAGACCGCTTTACCAAGTGCAGAAGACACAATTTTTAGCAGCTCCCAGCTCATATAGAACGTTAATAACAATGCATTCGCTCACTTAAAGCGATAAAATTTTCTACAAATGCTCATACAATAAGTATTGTGGGCTATTAACGAAAATGCTTAGCAAATTAAGCTTAACTAAAATATTCAATCAATTGTAAAAAAGTAATGAAAACAGATCAAAGAAAAGAATCTGTATTACTGTGTTGGCTGTCAGTCAGCTGTAATATCTTATTCAGGATATTGGGCGTACTTCATAAATATTTCGTCTGAATTCAGATGCTATTTCAGCCCAATTTTAAAACCTTACTTTCTGGAGGTGCACCTTAGAATTAATTAATGTTTTTCCTTTTTCGGTTCGTATCCAGAAGCTCGGGAACAAAAGTTGCTTGTTCAAATTTTTGCAGCTTCAATAGCATTCTGGTTAAGAAGTTCACTAATGGAAAGTTCGAGTGGATCAAAAGTTGTCTAATTCTAAAGTTTGTACTGATTCACGTAAAATTGGAAACGTTGTAAGCTCACAATACACATAAAACGAATAGTTGTTGATTTTTAAAATGGAGAGAGAGAGAGAGTTTGTGTGTGTGTGATTATATATATGTACTTTCCAAGTATTAAATAACCATTTATTGGGGAGAATATTCAAGCTTTCTGTTAGATGTCTTGCTCAGTTACAACAATGATGAAATTAGTAATTGAGATTTAACACACCATTTTATACAAAAAGGATATTCCAGCATTGCTTATTTTCCACAGAATACCATGAATTACTTTACTCTTTTGTCTTCGTTGTAAGTTTGACATTTGAGAAGTTTACGTCTTGGATTATGATTAACTATGGGCCCAATAATAGATTTGTAAGATATATTGGTCTAATTCTTTTGGTAGTTAACAAAATGGCGACGATAATGGGATGACATCAAACCCACTATGTTGAGCAAAATAGTTATACTAGGAGTTTGTTTTGGATGAACAAATATGGTTTTCATAACGGAAATGCATAGAAAGTTATTCGTTATGTTATGGAGAATATGGCTATTCTGTAGTCCTATCAAAGCATTATTGAGTAAACTGAAGGTTACTCTATTGAATGGAATGTCGGAATGCGATATTTTAAAGAAGAGGTATGCATTTTTAGATTAAAAGAAGAACCAAAGCAATGTATGATGGACTTTGTAGTCAAAATTAAAGCACAAGCAAGCATTTGCGAGTTTGGATTACACATCAATCAAATGTTATTGGATCAATTAATTTTAGGGTTATCTAACTTACAATATCAATCTGCGCTAACATCAGTTTACAACCTTACATTTCTTCAAGCTGTAAATATACTATTCTATTTTGAAAAACATGATCACGCACAACAGTACCCAAGTAACATGTATAAAATAGATATCAGATTGCTAAAATGCTTGAGATGCGGAAAGAAGCATAAACGTAGTGATAAATGTCCTGCATTTGGTTCAGTTTGCAGAAAATGTCTCAAACGTAATCATTGGGCTAATTGTTGTAGAACTAGTAAGAGGTTACATATTAATAATTCTGAGTGCAATACTGAGATGAATGGTAAGTTCCAGGAACAGAGTAATCAGGGGTTGGGGTCAACAAATGTAAACCAAATTAAGAACAAAGAGGAACTGATCAATACCACTGATACAGTACATTCTAATTTGGAAGAAGATATTGTGTACCGGAATTCAAACAGTCACAATAAAAAAGTAGTAAAGGATCAAAATATACAAACTTCAAGTTTTACTATGATCAATGCAAATACTCAGACACTAGCAAATCAATTAAAATACATTGGTTGCCAAACAGAGGTGAGAGTTGAAGAGGAAGTTAAAGTAACAAGCGAAAGTATTAAGGAATCTGATCCAGAAAACATCACTGAGGATAGGCAGATAAAGAAATATTTGGATAGCAAAGGAAAAAAATATATGAAGAAATTAGAAAAGAAAATAATTCAGGAGGTAAAGGAACAAGGTTTCGGTGAATTGATAAATATGCAATCTTTCCAAAATAATCGTCATAAATATTTGTACTTGTTTGATAATGGATGGACAATAAAACTCTCTGAAGAGTAAGCAGAGATGAATCAGAAGATTTTAGGTACACAGTTATCGAAGCAAATAAATGACCAAATCACCTTTCAAGAAGAAGTAGCAGTGATAGCAGAAAAGGATAATCTAAATCTTCCAAAAAGTATACCTACTGTGACTCTGGAAAGTGATGCTAGATCAGAAATAACAGTAGTGTTAGAGGAGATGAGTTATGGAAACTTTATGCATCACGCAAAGATTCAAGATAATCTAAACATTTCGCAGATTTGATTAGCTAAGGCTATATTACTGAGACAAAAACAGACATTGATAAGATTATGAATGAATATATGATAGCCTAATGCAATGATTTGATTATGAAAAGTTTCTTGTAAAAGGAAAAACGAACTGAGTGAGATTCGAGTGGATACGATCATGTTTAAGGATTGAGATAATGATTTTTATGTTTCATGTTATTTTTGATGTTATTATGATGTAATTGGATGCTATTTTAGTATTATGATGATGTTCATGAAATGTTTTAAGTATGATCAGAATAGGTTGCATTATAACTTCGTTACTATCTTTTTGTCACTTTTCGAGGAGGAGGAGTGGATTTTTAGATGTCTTGCTCAGTTACAACAATGATGAAATTAGTAATTGAGATTTAACACACTATTTTATACAAAAAAGGATATTTCAGCATTGTTTATTTTCCATAGAATATCATGAATTACTTTACTCTTTTGTCTTCGTTGTAAGTTTGACATTTGAGAAGTTTACGTCTTGGATCATGATTAACTATGGACCCAATAATAGATTTGTAAGATATATTGGTCTAATTATTTTGGTAGTTAACACTCTCCATATTTTTTACTAATAACGGGGAGGATGATGAAAGCAATGCTCACGTAAGATTGGCTTTAAAATATATTATTCTACGAGTAAGTATAAAGATTTTTGGACTTCAAACAAGTATATATTTTGTCGAATTTTTGCAAAATATTTTGCTAATCTCATACATGACGCCGAGATGTACGGGATAAAATAATGAATACACTTGTCAAAAGTGCAACATATTGAAACTGTGCTTGGTAACACTGGGTACTGCGTAAATCACCCGTCTCTCGTTTGTTCCGGTTAGGATGAACTGTGCACTAATACAGTGATTCATTGTGGTTGTGAACTTTGAGTAGGTGTATTGAGTGAGCAGTATGATCGACTTGATGTAGTTACAAAGATGTCTAATTTTGGGTGACCGTCTAGCTGAAGCATCTGGGAGAAGGACAGCTATGTTATAAGGTGTAACACAAGGCACAAGGTGGAAATTGATTACCGCATACACAGTGCACGATAAAACAGGGTCGGCGGAGCATAATAGTGGTCCAAAGACGAAGCTGCAAGATAGGGACCCAAGAGCCCTGAAGCGAATTCCAAGTCGTAGAAGAAACCAACGGCCAAGCAAAAAACTAGAGAACATACTCTAAGCCTAAATACCTCAGTCGTATCCCAAACAGTTAGGCGGGTACTGTATAAAATTGATATCTATGGGCGTGTTATTATTCTCAAGCCCCAATTAATAGGCACGTATGCTCACATACAACGTGCATAGTTCATTGCCTGTAAACCCTGGACGTTTGAGGAATGACAACGTGCCGTGTAGTCGTACGAGTCACACTTTACACTGTTCCCCACCACAGGATACGTTTTCGCCTAGCAAACACTATAAAGCATACGATGTGGACTGTCTCTGCCCGAGTGTCAAGCGTTTTTGCGGCTCTATTATGGTCTGACGCTCGTTCAAGAGTGGTTTCACGAGTATACTGATGAGGTGCTACATTTTTCGTGGCCTGAACTGTCCCAAGACCTAAATATTTTCGAGCCTTCGGGAGTTGTTTTGGAAACTTGGGTTCGGCGTCGATTTCGCCTCTACCTGAGTTGGAAGCTGTACTGCATGACGAATGGTTTCAATTTCTACTCATCTTCATTCAGGACTTGTATCAGTCCTCCGTCCGCAATACAAGGTATATTGTTTGCTATTGGCGGACCAAAACAAAAATATTAAAAGCAAATTCGTACTTGCAGAAGTGTTTTGATTATTTTGTTCAATTCCTGTATGTAAATTTAATTTAGACCGCTCCCGCTTCTAAGCAATAATAAGCAGATGCCCAAATATCTCCCTTTGTGCTTTCATAAGATTTGTCTAATTTCTTATGGTTAGTTCGTGGTGGAAAAATCTTCTCACATAATAATTTGTTTTAAAGCCAACCTTGCGCTGATTCCCCTCTCCATTACAAGTAAAAATATGGGAAGCTTGAATCCTCTCTCCCTTAAATACTTATATAATAGTTGTAGGTAAGTGCATATTAATCTATACATACACACACTCTCTCTTTCTCAACCACTCAAGCTTTTCATTGGCAAACTTTTAAACCACTGAACTACTAAAGGTACACATTTTCGAACGACGAATTTTTGTCTGCGAACGTTTGTCGGAATTCTCCCTATTTCGTACATCAATTTGTTCATCATGCAGAATTTATATCGCTAGACAGGGGGGAAGAAATGTTTTCTATTTGACGAGCGGACTATAAAACTTTGACGAGTGGAGTGGATCACCTTCAGAAATTTGATAAATCTTTACTTTGTACTCATTTAACCGTACACTTTAGTTCCGCAGCCAGATGGACGAATTAAATTTTCAGTTCACAGTTTCACTTGCTCCATACAAATGCCTCTCAAGCGTACAATGTATACTTATACTTACTCTATACATTCTAAGAAAAAAGGAACTGCAAAACCTCGTTTTTTTACAGTGTTCTGTCCTGAAGACTCTTGTACTGTGTACTATGTTGTACTATGATCACCTTGTTTGTACTATGGTCACCTTGTTGAAATGCCTACTACGGTTTGTATTATTGTTATGGTTTTCGCCGAGCCATTCGATCATGAAATCTGGCTCCATTTTTCAATTTTCATGTAGTTTATAGGTGAATGTTCTTTCCTAACTAAATATGATTCCACTGGTATATATATAAGTGCACATCTTTTCCTTCTTTGTTGTTATCACGGTATCCTCCTAGTACAGTACAATTACAACAAAATTTGACCAAATCTTGATGTTTATATTAAAATATGAAATATACTGAAAAATATTATACATATTACTCTAATTAATGTATAAAAATCCAGTTGCGGATTTCCCACAGTTTTGAAGAAAAAATAGTTTTCTATCTTGGATTTCCCATCTGCACTTAATTTATGAGATACGCAACCTAATCTAATGCACGTAGAAGACTCGTTCATTTTTATTACTTTTCTAATGTTACATGCAACATATTATGATATTATAACATTTTATCCACGATTAGCCATTTTTAACATAATTTTAGAATAAAATAAACATTGCGATCTGTTTTGAGTAATATCTGGTGTAGTAAAAAGTAATCCATTAATTTGCCAATAGATGACTTCAGTGATCTGTATCTCGTGTTGTATAAGTCCGATCGGGTTCAACGAGATGGCGTTCAAACGATGAGATTGCGTACTACAAACACTGTTCAGATAGTTGTGATGAGTTGACTCAGTGATGTGTGAGCGCGCGTCAAAATGGACACTAGCAAAGAGAAAATACGCTATATTTTACAGTTTTCTTCGATAAAGGCGAAAACGCAAGCCAGACGGCTGCAAATGTGAATAGTGTTTATGGTCCTGATACTGTAACAGCCAATCACGCGCAATTTTGGTTAGGTCGATTCCGGTTCCGGTTCCGGTAATTTTGACGTCAAAGATGTACCACGCACTGGAAGGCCAAGTGTCGAAAATGTCGATAAAATCATGGACATTGTCGCGTCCGACCGTCATGTAAGCACAGTTTCGATTGCCCAAGAGCTAAACATTGCCCAAAAAACCGTGTGGAACCATTTGCATAAGGCTGGATACAAAAAGAAGCTTGATGTATGGGTGCCACACGAGTTAACGCAAAAAAAAACTCATGGACCGAATTTCCATCTGCGAATCACTGCTGAATCGCAACAAAAGCTACCCATTTCTGAAGCGGTTGGTGACTGGTGATGAAAAGTGGATCACTTACGACAACGTCACGCGAAAACGGTCGTGGTCGAAGCGCGGTGCGCGGGCGCAAACGGTGCCCAAGCCAGGATTGATGGCCAGGAAGGTTTTGCTGTGTGTTTGGTGGGACTGGCAGGGAATTATCTACTATGAGCTGCTCCCCTACGGCCAAACCCTTAACCCGGAACTATACTGAAAACAATTGGACAGTCTGAAGGCAGCAATCGCCCAGAAGCGGCCAGCTTTGGCCAATAGGGGAGGCATTGTGTTCCACCAGAACAACGCCAGGCCACACACATCGATAGTGACTCGCCAGAAGCTCCGGGAGCTTGGTTGGGAGGTTCTTATGCATTCACCTTATAGTCTGGAAATAGCACCGAGTGATTATCATCTGTTCCTGTCTATGGCGAACACGTCTGATGGTGAAAAATTCGCTTCAAGAGAGGCTTGTGAAAATCGACGGTCTCAATGTTTTGCCAATAGGGACAAGGGCTTCTATGAGAGAGACATCATGATATTACCTTCCAAATGGCAACACGTTGTCGAACAAAACGGCGCATATGTGACCTAAATCGGATCATTCTAACTATGGTAAGTCAAGCCTTCAATGTCATGCAAAAATAATGGATTAATTTTTACTACACCAGATATATAATCTTACTTATTTTACGTGTCAGCAGAGACCAAATATGAGAACATGTTCAAAAAAATGTTAAAAGAATTCATATCTCTAAAATAATGCATTTATTCCCACAATATACAAAGTTTAAGCTGAGTAGTGTAGCTGCAAACATTATGACATAGAAAAGTGACTACTCTACGAGTATTTGAATGCAAATAGTCCAAGAAAATACGATTTAGCGTTAAGAAAACTGCAAAAAAATGATTATCCGCTATTACGTGGACAAACCTGTGGTGAATAACATATTAAATATTACACTGCTTAGAGACAGAGAACAGACCACCATTTTGAAACAAATAGCGCCAAAAATTTGTTTTTTTTTTATCATACACGGTGGCTCGTATAAAAAAAAATTACCGAAGTACAATATTGTTGTTTTTCTCTGGATTATTGCATCTAGATCAGAGGGTTACAAAATTATCACCTTTTTCAATGTTGCCATCTTAATCTCTAAGCGAAAAACGTATTAAAAGTTGTTTTACAAATTCAGAGTGATGAAAATGTCTAGAAACACACTTGGAAGTCGAAAACGGCCATAGGGAATCTGACGAAATACTGGATACTAGTGATGGAAAGACGGGCTCCATGAAGACATCTTAAAAGCCGACATATTGAAATTATATGGAAATTTTAAATAGGAAATACACCTTGTGAAATATCATTTTGGCTAGCTCATTTCCAGAAATTCAAATGAGAAGTCGTTTTTATATCTACATTAATTTGTTTACGAGGAAAGGGGTTTGAGGTCTGTTATTTGAGTAAATATGATGATTTGTGATTTTGTAGTTGCAGATGATTCAGCATGACCCTAACACTTCATGAACGTATCATGATTATGCTGGTGAGTGTTGGTTCAATACCAGGGTAATACAGCTAAGTTCAACGCGCGTCTCTTACATAGACCACACAGAGCACACGTAACGTAACAGTGTTCAAGATATTAAAGAAATTTAAAAAAATCGATCTGTGCGCGGCAGAGGATGCAGTGAAACCCAGGCATTGCAGCCAACGAAAAGTGGCACGGCACCTTTGTGGCAACTATTTGGAAGACGTCCATACGTAGTACTCGGAAACCAGCTGACAGTCACTGATCCATATTACGGGTACAGTATGAAAACAACATACATCCATACAAGCTGCAATTTAAACAAGACTTGAGTCAGGATGACCCAGACAGGCGTTACAGTTTGCATTATGAACTTTTGAACTGTGTAATGAGGATGCTATATTTATTTTTTGTGACTTGTTTACCGATGAGACCCTGTTTATGTCCACGGTAAAAACATGAAGCAAAAACATCCTTATTGGATTGATGAAACTCTATCATGAAATGAATATAGTAAAATATGTGATGTGTATGAGATTGTGGCACACAATAATCAACCTCGCTATCTTAAAAACAAACAAGAAAACTTTTTACTTAGTTAACCTATGAACACTATAACATTGAAATAAAGTGAAGAGTAACTTATATGGAACAGCGATAACATGCTAAATTCATTGTTCATTATTTGAATTTAATTTTAAGGGCTTTAGCAAACTTTGTCTTATGCGGGATGGATTATGATAAGATGAATTAGTGTAATGAAGAAAGTTGGAAGGAATGGGAGAACCCTTAAAATAAACCATGCACATGGTGTCTGTTCACCATTAAACCGATTTGGCATAAGCAGGGATCGAACCGACAAACCCTAGCACTACGATCATTGTACATTATTGATTAAAATATAATAATAACGATCATATGTCACTAAGTATTTAAGACCTGAAATTAATATAGTTATTTTTTAAAAAATGTGCTTCCTGTATTACAATTTAATGTATAAGAAATGAATGTTAACTACGCCAGCATATAATTTATAATTGTGAGTGTTGAAGAAAAATATAATTTACGTGATGATTTTAGAAATAAGTATTCTCACGATTAATGAAATAAAACTCTTTAATTTAACAATGTATAGTATTACTTTTTTTTTAGATTTGTATGAAATTAAGAAGTTTTCTACACTAAAGACAGAAGTGCTAAACCACCAATTACGGTTAGATATTGTGACACGCAATATTGAATCATATCTAGAAAATCAACAAAACACAGAAGCTGTTATTCAAGCAAGCACAACTGGAATTTCTAACGCTTTGTTCGGAAAGGTAAGTAAAATAAATACACTTGAAATATTAATGTAAAGAAAAACGCATATAATACATACACGGTAATAGAATATTACTATTTACAGCACTTCAGAAGCTGATGCCATTATATAAATTTGCAAATGTACAGGGTGAGCGTGACCCCCAAATCTTTCTATGTTTAATTAATTTATGATACCAAATGGAGATCAAAAGAGAAGAACGTGCTTTGTCTATTTTTAGCCAAATTAAGATGCGAAATTGAAAAAGTAGTACCATTTGTTTTCTCTTCGAAAAGTCTTTTAAGGTACTATCATGCATGAGGAAAATACGCAAAATCCTTCTATAACAAGCTAATCTTTATTTGATGTGTATGAATGCTTAATGCTAATTAGACTTCTAAAACGTTCAGCTGTAAAATTAAGGAAGTTGACAAAGCACGATCTTCTCCTGATGCAAAATATAAAATGTCACAATAATTTCTAAATTATATGTGGCAATAAATCCCTTTGAAAGCAGAAAGGCTTAAACGTCAGAACTCTCCCTTGGCGATTAGATTGTTAATGTTCAAAGTAACTCACAAAATACTTTTTATGGTATACATTTAAAATTGCATGCTACTAGAATGCTAGAATGTGATTTTTACAAGCGAGAGACATCACCAGGGGCTACCGTACTGTCTAAAAATAGTATTTGGGAAACTTTAATGCCTTTGTTCTTCAGAGAACTATATATAATATAAAGTTGCAAACAGTGACAGATATATAATATCAGAGATCAAGAGTACCTTTTCCGGTGAGTCCTATGACCAAAAATTACATTAAAACTGGGAGAACACAAAGTAACATTAAAAATATAATTCAGTCCTGCTTATCAAAATGCATACATTAAACAATATTTTGAACTGAAATACATTGAATCTCTGAATACACCATTGCAGTTTTATATTTGTTTCACTTTAAATGTCAATATCAACAGACAATATTTATATATTATTCACCTTTCCTGAATTGAATTTCAAAGCAATATAAAAAAGTGCACCAAAATATTGTGATGCTAAATATTTTAACCAATCAAATTGAAACGAGTTTTGCATTTGGACACCTCCAACACTACAATAGTTATTCGCACCCGTGAGATGCGTCAGTAAATTCATTTGACGTAAACAAGAAAGCTTTCAGACTTAGGAGAGTCACAAACGAAATAATTTATAAAAGCATATTTAAGGGGAAAACATTTCTTTGATTAGAAATGCCAGTTGATTTGCAGGTGAAAGGTACATTTCAGTCAAACACCAAAAACTAATCGTCTGTAGAGGAAGAAAACACATCAATTTTCATGAGTGGTCGATCAAGATAATGAATGGATTATACTCTGGCATAATTAGTTTTGTGTTGAATCTATTTCGTTTATACTGTGCTTTTGATCGGTGAACTGACTGTTTCTTCAGTTCAGTATCTATAAGTTTTTTGTAGTATTTCAAGCATGTTACTAATATTGTATATTTTATTGTAATTGCTAATAGCTACTCTTATTTCTTTAAGTGGTATTGTATTGTAATTAGCGTCATAGTTATGTATTTTGTTCTTAATTTGATAAACAATTGTGTATATCAATCATGCGCTCCTTCAATAAACACAATTTCAATTCATTTTCAATATTTGAAGTTGCTGATGGTTAAATTGGTGCCATCAGAATTAGGTATTGTAATCGATAAATGTCAGAAAACATCTCTTCTAAAAGCTGCTTAGGCTTTTCTACTCTTCTAAATTCCATTAAAATATTTCATATGCCTAATGATTCTTGTCGATTTATTTACTAAACGTTACTGGTTATCACAGGATCAAATTTTAATTTTGCATATTCATTTATGCTATCATGTCTCTTTTTTCAAATATTAGATTCAAACACTTCGAATAATGAAGAAATAACATTCTTACATAATTCGTGACTAAGCAATATATTATGAACGCAGATCTCCACAAACTAAGATTGCTGGGTTATACCGAAGAGAGTACGTCACTTAGTTTGTACAAAAACATTACTTCGTATATTCTTATGTTAATCTCCACATAATATCCCTTTGCGAGTTTCAGGTATATTATTTCAATAGTCGCAAGTACATCTGTAATTCGTAAGCAAATAAATATGTTTAGCAATTATAAAGTAAATCTGTCTTTTAATATTTCCCAAATTTGTTGATTTTCTTTCAAACTAATTAAATACACAATTAACTTACTAATTTTCTCGAAACAGTATAGGACTCACGCTCAATATTTAAAAGTTCCTGATATGCACAGTAGAGAAGTGCAAAAAGAATAAAGAAAGTGTATCCGCATTTAGAATTACATTATGGCTTTGCTATTCCGAACCTCCACTCGGTTAAGCAAAGTTACTTAATTTGGATTTTATGCTATAACAAGTTAAATCGGAAATATTAACATTGACTGTTCCGTAAATATATCATTGTATAAAGCACACAGAAGTAGCAATTGTGTTGACATATGAGGCGTATGCGCAAACGAAAGCCTAAATTCCATATTAAAAGGCAGCACATAGACCTTTGCTCCTCATAACCTGATATTATTTCTCAACCTCATGATGAAGGATTAGCAAATGACGAAATAAAATTTAATTAGTTGTATGATGTATGACTATGCGATAAGTAGAACGACACTTTATAAATAAACTTAGCCTGTAGAAACAAAGTGGTGTAACGGGGTTGTTCTCAATAAATAATACAGAGAGCTACATACGTGTTTAAATATACGTTATTTAATATTGATAGCATACAAAGAATGCAAGAGAATATTATCCAGATTCTAATAGTAAATTAATAAATCGACTGTCTGGAAAGATCATATTGACTTGACCTTGGCTGCGTAAAGTTAAATTTCTGTGGTTATGAACTTCTCTGTTGTCAACACGGAGCTATGGGATATTGTTATCCATTGGATGGGATTTTGTCTTGAAATGGAAAAGATGGTTATAATGCTCCGGATAGCTATATGTATACAGAGACGATGACTCGAGTATCTTAAAGTAGTTTTCGCAGTTTTCAATTGGTTTGACGTACGATTACATGGTCTCCATGAATAATTCCTTTACTTATAAGAAAAGCCAAGATACTCCTCTTATCCGGGACTTCGTCTGCACATGGGGGAAGGGGGACGAAACTTGGTATAAAATCAGAGTCCAAGCCTAAGATTCTGTGAACCTCAGAAGGAGCTCGGATTGCTCGAAGAAATAAAAAGATGGGTATACTTCGTTATAGAGGTTTAATGCTCAATAAGGCATAAATCGTTTCATCTGTTGATGAAACGTTGATTCATGTATTCAATGTACATATCTTATCATGCACCTTATGTACGCATGAATGTACTTATAAATTATAACAAAAACCTAAACTTACACGTTTGTAATCAAAATAATACAATAGGAATCTCACAATATGAAAATAACATTTAATATAAAACGAAAATTGTTAAAGCACCATATCATGTTCGATTTCCGGTAGAAAGTGGTACTGCCATCTATTGATTATTCCGATACCTATTTGTAGCATAAGCAATAATCAATGTATATGACTGTTATGCAACAATAGAATTTTTTGCGAAATTGCCACAAACACTACAAAAGTATGAGAAATAATGTTTTAAAATAATTTTTAAACAACAAAATCCTTATTTAACGCATAGTTTAACTAATCTATCCAGATGTAGCATATGACAACACATTACATATTTGGGATCCTGGTTGACTTATAAAAATATGAATTTAAGCAAATTAATTTTTTTATGAATTGAAGAAAAACTTTACTTATAACAAAACATTTTTAACAATTTATAATTAAATTTTAATTATTTTGTATAATTATTTTTATATCATTTTCGTATATCATTAACAACTTCAAAAGATATTTGTAATATATTTATATATTTTCAATTATAAGTTATAAATCTCCTTTTAATCTAGTTTTATTATATATTTCCATAAAATTATCATTAATATATATAAAATTGTTAAATCATTTAAGTAATAAATGTGAATTCGTTTAATTATTTGTTTACGCAATTAATCAAATTACATTTCTCGATTAAATATTACTTTATTTCGTCTCATTTGCAATCAATACAATAACATAATTTATTATCTTATCATGTTAATATGCTTTTGAAATCAAATGTTTAATAATAGTCTAAATTGTTTGACTATAGTTTCGTTACTAATATAATTACATATTAGATTATCATTTTTCCACATACTCATCTCTTATATTAAATTCATTTAACCAATAGCATATAAATCCAACAAACGAAACATCAACGCATTTGCATTATTAAAACAAACTATCTTTTCTTCCATACCTTTAAAAAGCATTTGTCTTATCATAGATAAACATCATAATGTTTATAGCCTAAATTACGTTTTTCATTTATAGCGTAGGCTTGTTCATACACATTATCTAGTTTTAGATAGTTCATTTTCTGTAAACTTTCAATAGCGTTATTTATTATGTTTTGTACAATTTTAACACAATTTTTCAGTTTACAAATATATCCTTCATTATTTCGTTCTTGCTTAGTTTTATTAGTAGATTTTGTATACTTATTTTGTTATTCCAAGTTCTTGTTTTGATTTCTTCTTCATTCCCTTATACTTGTTTTTGTATTTTATTATTATAGCCCTCACAAAAAATATTTTGTCTTTACCATTACTGTTTCCTTCATAAATATTTTTCAGGATTGGCTTTTTGCATTGCTAACAAGCTTTCTTTTCAACTCTCTTTTAATATTTCACCACCATCTTTCAATTGTTTATTTCCTTTCTCTTGTTCCAACTTGAATAAATTTAACCTTATAATTACTTCTGTTTAGAAACATTGATTCTCTTCGATACTCTGTATTACTTGGATACTTTATATCAAAACTATTTATTAGGTAATCCGGTACGATATTAAAATAAGGGAAATTACCTAAGTATTCTGATCGTTTTCCATATTTGAAAATTCGTAATTTGAAAAATTCAAGTTGAGAGAGTTTGACGACATTGGGTTAGGATTCTTACGTTTCTTTTTGGATCTTGACTTTCTATATTGATACTCCTTGGATTTATTCCCAGATCCAACTGTTCTTTTAGTTTTCCGCCTATGTCAGTCTTCATTATGAACCATTTTTTTTCGATTTTACTTGTAACTTAATTTTCTATTTCATTCTTTTCTTTTGTTTTCCGTTTTTGCTTACACGTCTGTTTCTTCCACCTGTACCAAAACTTTTTGTTTCTTTTGGCATTATAAAGTTTGTTATAATAATGGTTTCTTGTAACAATAATATGTCAATCTTCACCTGACGTTTTCATATTTCGATTTGACTAGTGTTATTTTCACAAGAAGTCCTTATTTGAGAACTATCCTCTGTTGACACCTTTATATTATACTTCGTTATATGGTATACTTCCGGTATACTTCGTTATAGCGTTTTAATACTCAATAAAACTTATGAATAGTTTCCTACGTTGTTGAAGCTTTAGTTCATGAAGTCAATGTACATATATTATCATATACCATATGTACACATTTATTTACTTATAAATTATCACGGAAACTTACAAGTACACATGTGTTATCAAAACAACAGAACGAAATAATATCACAATGTACAAAACACAAAAATATAAAACAAACATTATTAAAGCACAATATAATGAGCGACTTCCAGTAGAAAATGGCACTGCCATCTATTAGCATAAGCAATGAACAATTAATATGACTGTTATGAAACAACAGAAATAGTTAGGAAATTGCTACAAATACTACAAGAGAATAAGACATAATGTTTTGAAATGATGTTTAAAGAATAAAAACCTTATTTAGCTCAGAACTTAAATAATTATCTGTATGTAGAATATGATAAACAATTGCAGTTTACAATTTCTCCTTCGTACACAGCTTTAATTCCTAACAATCTCTAGTCTTTAAGAGAAACGAGTCACTTAAAGTGCTTTAAGTATCCATTAAAGGTTTTACTTATAGAAGTTATTCCTTACTTTGTTAGTTTCCCAGTCCATCAAAACAAGAGTTCTGGTCGACTTTCAAAATGTACCGAAACCTAAACAGGCAAAGTTGCTTTAGTATGAAATCTCTAATATTCAAACTATCACGGCTCCCTATTGTATCCTATCGCATATGATATCAACAGTTATTCACCACAAATTGAATTTTAATTGAAATTGTATCGTACCAAGGTGTCTACTTAAAATGTTTCCTAGCTTATAATTCAAACGCGCATTTTGAAATGTACAAGAGCCATGAGTGGAACATAAATGGAACTGAACGTTTTTCTATCTTTCAGATAGTGCAGAAATCAACGAAGGGCAATTTATTTTTTATCTTTGATAGCCCAGTTAACAACACTCTCACCCATTATTTTACAATTAACTCAAGAGTGTTCCATCTGAGCAAAGATAACAACAACAATAATGTATACCTTAAAGAAATATATCAGTTAACAGAGAACGGGGATATGCATTATGCTGTTGTAGGAAAGAAAGAGCCTACTGGAAAATGGCTATTTGAAAGGAGAGATTTATGGGAGAAAAGCCATACTCTAACAGGAGTTAATATTCGCATAGGAGTTATGAGTGTAAGTTTATAATCAATACTATGCTATAGTGACAATTATACTCCTTTAACATATTTATGTTGAAATTTATTTTTTTTAGAAAATTAAAAGCAATTGAAAATACGGCAAGGTAGATACAAATGAAAACGGAATCATTGTGATTCTATCCATATTGAAGAGTATTGAAAATAAAAGTTTTTATGAAAGTAGTTAAAAATCCTTTCTGAATAAAATATATATTAAAATGAAACTAGTATATTTATAAACAGATAATCGATTATGTAGAAGTGGGAAAATAATGGTTTATTATTATATGTATATATTTTTTTGGATATGCCTCATTGTGTCGATCGTCTTAATATGTGAAATACACATAGGTTCACATAACATATATTTTACAAGGTCACTTACGACGTGACGAAGCAAGATTAACACTGAAAACTTAATTAATAAGAACATGTCTGTATAGAACAACCCAACTGAAACTTTCCGCACTCTTATTACCATAGCCGAGAGCATCCATCGAAAACTCCCAAAAAGCGCAGATTATGAATTTGAAGCCAGCGTATCTTTGTGATAAGTTTATGTAAAATGTTCAATTCTTATTGGAGAGGAGAGATATATTCCGATGGTCCTTTTTGCAATTATAAAAATGTTATTAGTTTCAGTTATCGAGAGACTGATTTGCGAGAAATAGTGTTTTGAACTATTACATTTTAATGGATGATGAAAAATCCATCATCCCGAGCTTATTGGAATTCTCAAATAGGTGAGAGACATTAGAATTCTGTGAGAGACACAGAGTCCAAGAAACCTACTCCAGGTCTACATGATGGAAGCAAAAAAGACAATATTTGTGTAAGACAATTAAAGTAGGCGCTTTTTCTTAAAGGGAGTAATTTTCTTTTACTTATGTATATTTAGAATCGATATTTTTCTGGACATGAAGATAAATTAGTTTTCCAATTCAATCGCTAAATCCGTGAAAATGGGAACTCGGAAGCAGCTTAGAAGTCATAAGGCATTTTCTCTGTTACTTGGGAATTCCCTTTACTTTCGTACATACATTTTCATGTAATGTTACTTTTAAATATACAACAAATCGACATTTAACATGTAATGTTTGACGATTACGTTGATGCTACTCATATTTGATCATTAATGAAGCATCTTTGGTAAATTATATTGTATTTATTACATCAGTTACAATTTCCATTTCTCTTGCGATATTGAACTAAAGACTTATTATGCCATACAAACGACCAGGGATTTAATCATGATTCGCTGATTGGTGTGCTGAGTATCTCTATGATATGCAAACAGCTCGGTAGCAGAGCTGTAACAGCATTATATCATACCTAAAGACAGTTAATCATCCTCCAATGAAACCGAGATCGGGGAGGGTGATACCAGCCTGGCAGTTGCTTGGTGTGAAACCCAAAATCACACTTAAACTTAAACGGCGAGGGACGATGCCCGTGGATTTTCCTGTGTAGCTCTAGTAGACATTGGGAGGGGGTTTGAGCATTGGGTCGAATACGTATTACCAAATAAGAGTGTTTATTGGTTAGACTATTGTTACAAAGGTCTAACCAAAGATGATGGGCAAATAGAACATATACGGACGTCCAAGAAGCAGACCTAGCCTAATCAAACCCTAATTTACCCTAGAAGATAGCAGGATGACAGATGACAGGGTATCAATCCACTGCTCTAATCCTCAGAGCGACGGTCGTGGCGAAAACTGGCAACTATTGCATTTCATGATGCTGAAGGTAGCTGAAACTACTTCTGGGTTTAGGTCTGATGCCAGCAAGGGTTGGGCAGTAGACCAGAGATTCCTCGACGATGGAACCTGGGTTGAATAGAGCGTGTATCGTAGACTGGCGTCTGAGCCCCTTTGGAACTCATGAACCGAAAGCACTTGGCCACCTTTGGAACTCATGAACCTCTGAATTTCTCTGAGTCCCTGTGGTCTGTTGTCTGTGATCTGTGATCTGACCAGTGTTTTGTGATGATACATTGGCAAACTGACTTATTTTTATGTACAACGATGAAGATGTTCCGCATTTTTCGTTGTTTGGCTGGTTTTCGTGGTAACTACATTTTACATTCCATCCTGTCATCTGAATTCAGTGGGGCATTTCGAACGATCTTGATTTTGACTGGATCCTCCTATACAACAATCCGTCTTTGAACTCCGAATGTTCGTCAAAATTGATTATTTTTCCTTAGTTATTATTTGCCAAACATATACAATTAGATGTTTATTATTGACATATAATTATTATTATTATTACATATAACATGATACGATTATTGAAGTGATCTTACCTTTCCCCAAAATTAAAAGTAAAACTAAAAACGAAACAAGAACCGAAAGGGGATCAACGAAACCTCAAAAAATAAACATTGAGTTTTACAAATAGTTTTAAAAACATTGGCCATAAACTACAAAGGTTGGCCATTAAGATGTATTACGGAATTTCTTAAATTCGCTTTAAAAGAATCAAAAAGCATAAGACGGACCTCACAATATGTCTTGGAAATTTCATCACACCAATTGTCCAAGGGGCCTGAAAATTTCTAGTTCGCAACTAATGTAAATACTTAAAAAAAAAAGGATACCATAATCGGTTTTGGGTGCATTCACGGACGATCTGTTGCTACTCGTATGGTCCTGGTCTCAAACGCTAAGGCTGCTAGAAATTATCAGGGAAAAACACAATCGAATAACAGATCAAATCGTAAGTGATAATTTAGTTTAATCTTGATATATTCAGAACTACCGACATTGGCGTAAGATACTAAGTATTATAAACATTTATTGTTTTTATGTGCCAGAAGAAAGGAAGAATGGAAATGAAAAATTCAAAATGCATTTCTTTAAAATAAAAATAAATTTTGTTCACAAGCATGCTAGATGTGCCCACCCGCATGTCTCCATCCTTGTCCTAAGTGTCAAATTGATACGAAAGAGGTGAACAGAATCACATAAGGGAGCGCTGGTCAAGCCATGTTGCACGTATTCCATTCACATCGCCATCTGGCATTTGCACGTTTGGTTTTTGAAATCTGAACAAGTTGAGATCTGCCCATTCATCACAAAAAATGATTAAACGAGAATTGTGAAGTGTGGTTGCGTTTTAAGTTGAAATTCAGGTATTGAGATTTGGAGTAAGAAATTTTGAGGTAAGGTTTGTTTGTTCCAAAATAACAGATACTAAATAATCTTTTTGAAAGAAATTATCATGCGTCGTTGCTTGAAAACAAGTGTCCTAAGTTTTATTCTTAGAACGTTAGAGGGACTGTCATTATTGGGTTATATAGCGATGATTCACAGTGTAAGCATGAACAGTTTTATGATAAACGCGTGGAATATGAAACTGAATAGAAACACTGAAACTGAATACTTAAAATTTCACTGCTGAGAAGGCAGTTATGCCTAAGTCCGGAACAAGTCTGGGAGATAATTTTGCAGTTCATCAATTTTCCAAGGGAAGGATTTTGACAGATAAAGCAAAGCCTTATTTCGGTTCAATGCATATGCAAGTGCATAGTCGAAACTACGTTCCGAACGGTTTCGGCTATGTACAATTGTACATCCATGTGCAGACGAACATTTTTCTAGAAGACACATAACATTATTTAATTAATTTAATTACTCGGACATTTTCTCAGCGAACCCTTTCTAGACTATGACATAATTAATGATTTTGTTTAAATATTGCTGCCTATTCAACTTCATTTCATCTCCCTTATCTCCAAAGAATGATTTCTGTAATATTCTGTATAAACAGAATAAAAATTTTGCATCTGTTTTTATGCAACCACACATGGTAGTTTATTTCACAAAATTAAACTTATTTAGAACCTGTAATGTTTTAATTATACAAATCTTGCTTCAGAATTGTTTGCTCCAAATTTCAATATTCAAACTTTTAACTTGAAACGCATCCACACTTCAGCATTCTCGTTTATTATTTCTATTTTTCGTCATGAATAGGCAAATCTCAACAAGTTCAGATTCCAAAATCGAAACGTACAAATGCGGACGATCAGACCTAAATGTGTTTGGAATATTGTGCAAGTTACGTCAACTGAATTCAAACGTGTCTTATTTCTTTCTTTTTCACTGATAATATTTAATTAATCTCTGACATTCCCTTGTCATGATTTCTACAAAAAAAAAGAAAAAGAAAGAAAAACTACAAACTTCGTATTTATCAGTCGTTTTAGTAACCAAGAGACTTATCCCATCTCACTTCCATTAAGATTTTGTTTTGTGCCTTCAAATTACAGAAAGTTGATTGCCAGCAGGAATTCAAACGTGGAACTCTAGCTGGAGCTCATGATCTCTACCTGCGACTAGTTGACGACTGCGATCGTTTACTACCCCATACTGCACTGTATAAATGATTAATCATCACCATCCATGTTTGCAATGACATTCTCTCTCATTGATAACAAGTAAATCATTAGTTCGTTGAACGTATGGCAGATCGGAGAATAGCTCTGACTTCGGTTGGTTATGCAACCACGCAAATATGACTAAAATTACTCAGAAAATGAAATCTGCCTTGAAATACCATCTTCGAGCAAAATAAGTATTGCTACCTGTCGTCAAATTCATGCATATTTCAGCCTACTTTTACTTAAGAAAATTCCTGGGATTTTCATGGTTATTTTGGGTAATCCCGTGCGCAGTCATTGCACAATTTCAAAATATTCATCTTCGGATATAGTATGTTGGAACTCTTTGAGGGAACCTTGTCCCCGCAGTTCTACTGTTAATGGTATTGAAAATAATAAGTTCAAAATTTCAGTTTCCAACACTTTCGACAGCCTGTAGCTCCCAAATTAAGCGAAATTCGATAAATTAGAAAGACGCTTTTTTTCCATATTTTGATAAAAACGTTTCCTTCCTAGAGTTTTGACAATGAATATTTGTCCACCCTGTATAATTATATGAATTAATCAGTTTACCTTGGAATAGCACGCCTTACAGTATTCGTCTACGCAAGGGTTTCGTAATTGATATTGACTTTCTCTGAGTTGGATAAATTTCAATTTTTCCACATTATATATTTCACGAATTTGGTTTACAATCTCTGAATTTTTATGCTTTT
>JAGDQP010012520.1:0-20702 GCA_022664845.1 Lepisma saccharinum
TTCATTCTTCCTCCACACTTCTGATAGTCCTATGATGTCCCACTTAATCCTCTTAAGTTCATTCTGCAGTTCTTCTAATTTGTCCTCTCTTGCAAGTGACTTACAGTTGAGGGTCGCCACGTATAGGTCCGTTCGAGTTGCCGTGTCGGTGTCCTGGCAGTCTAGAGTCCAAACCCGGGCATTTTGACCCTCTGACTTCCTGCAGGACTGACCGCTGCCGTTGCCAGCTGCATTCCGTCCTCCTGGCAATGAGGTCATCCGAGGCTGTTTCCTTACTTGTACCATCATATGTAAAGAAAGGAGGGGTGCTGACATTTGACTCACCACGCTGTCAGCTAATGCGGGTTGGTGAGCAGCCCATCCATGTTCGTTCGCCAAGCAGTTGCTTGGGTACTAACAGGCCCCACGACGTGAACGTATGGATTGGACATTAGGCGTCTTCCCCGGTCGGTTCCCTTAAGTCTCAGCAAGAGGAATTAAGGGGTCTCCTCCCAGTTAGTGGCAGAAGCCTTTTGGGGCGACAGTCCCGGTTTGCCGGTCCTGTCCCGGTTATATATATATATTTCATACCCAGATACACTTTTGACCTCTCTATACCTCTCTTGAAGCCCGTGGATTCCTCAAGAAACCAATTTCTATGTACATACATGACAGGAGTGGATCTAATTCCAAGGACAAAAATTGACTTATGACAATGCTAAATAAAATGAATGTTTTCCCATAAACCGTCAAAGAAGCATTAAAGTAGCTAAAATTACATTTTGGTGAGTTGATGTGTATCAATAAAGGTAGGTATTAAATGTAAACAAAAAAGGTGATGATATTGAGTTTACAATATATCCAGACTAAGGTCCTGGTCAATAACTTCCGCACCCTTTCATCAGGAAGCGTGTCACGATATTTTAACAGGCTTAAGCCATGCCTGTCCATAAAAAAATATTACCCTGTCTGCCTGTCCGCTATACAAATCCGCAACGTTGGACGGACCGACATCTAGCGTTGCACATCTATCTAATTTGAAAACTACAAGACTGTAGACTATATTGACCCGGGGGAAGTTATTTGAATTCCTCCTACGAAGTAAGTTAAGCCGGCTTTACATAGAGGCAACTGGAGGCAACCGATTTGCTCGCAGCATGCGATAATGGTTGCTACTTGCAGCATGCGACCAAGGACAACCAATGCAGCATGCTACCAAGCTTTTTACACCGGCTGCGATCGAATTTGACGGTTGCTTCAGTTCGTTCCGAGATGCCAATGCACACAGTTGCTGCAGCTGCTTATATAATTTTAAATAGAAGACGAAAAGGGGGGGGAAGCATAAAGTTTGCTACAGGGAGTTGTTTTTGACAAGTGATGGCGTTTGAAATGACTTTTGTGACAAACTTGTAGTCATTATTCAAAAATTTCACTCGTATGAGTAAAAATTTGATCATCTCGTAACGCAAATAACCCCTCTCGTGTCGAAATGTGACACAAATATTTGATTGTGCACACCAGTAGAGGTGAAATTACAATGCGCATTAAGGTTTTTACCTACTGGAGATTCATATAGTTCGCTGATGCACTTGTTCCGAATATCAGACTCTGCAATATCACTTTTTATCCCAGAGGTCTGCAAAGCCATCTTCTCTTTCACATCCTTTACGGACACAGTCGTATTTCTCTGACAATTCTGTCCATATCTTAACCTTACATCGGTTGTCATTATATAAAGGGTCACGCAAATCCCACAGCACTCGCCTTTCTCTGTAGTCAATAATCAGGGACTTCACATGAACCATGGTCCATACCATTTTATGCCGCATGCGAACCGGCAACTAAACCCACGCTGAATCCACCTGTGATAGGTCGCTTGCGATCTTGAGCAACCACGCCGCACGCCGCATGCGACTTTGCGAACAGAGCAACCTGCAGCATGCGAACTGGTTGCCTGGGCCCTGGAGTTGCCTCAATGTAAAGCCGCGTTTAATCTTAAGAATGATATCCTGGTTTATTATGCATCCACGCAACACATGGATGGTTTGGTGGGTTGTATAAAATTACGGAGAAAAGCAAGATGAGAAGGAAGAATGGAGAGTAGCTCCAAACCAACCTGGCCGTTAATAACCAAAGAAGAAGAAAAATAAGCTAAAGAACGATCTAATTGTTATATTTCTCTCTGCACATACGGACGAGAATATTCACTTGTCTGTATAATAAATATCTGTAAATCTAGATGGCAGCACTATCTCCGTATGTCTCTAATGTTTTGTTATTTCTCGTTGCACAAAATGCTGCTCTTACAAATTGAAGCCTAAAGAGTTCAAACTTTGGGAGAAGAAAGTTCATAAGCATTTCAGGAATTCAAACCATGCCGATTTTTTATTTACTTGCTCATTGTTGAAATCGCTTCATTGTTTGAGACTTGGATATTCACAACAACAATCACGCGATGTTAACAATGAACAAAAGAACGAAAATTCAAAATCGGCACGGACTAAACTCTTGAAATGGCTCTCAACCCCTTTTCTGTGAAAGTTTGAACTCCTCAGTCTTAATAAGTGGGAGCAGCATTACATTTTTTTTTCCACCGAAAAAAAAATGTTGGAACGCCCAATTTCTGTGCCGTAAAGGTTGTTTTTATGGGTGCGAGTCCATTGATTCGAGTGGTTCCGTGCCGACTTCATCAAAAACAGCATCTCCCTGTCCTTGAAAGCTCACAAGTTCATTTAAAATGCGAATAACAACTAAGTTTTCAACCAAGCATTACTTGATTTCTTTTTTTCAAATATACTGTGACATTTTTGCATAGCTTTCATTCTGTACCCTGTAAAAAGAAAAAGAAAAAAAGAAACTAACAGGACATCTTCCGCAAGACTCAATGTTACTAGAGCATTAAAAATGACAGACCTGGTGACAATGGAGGAAATCTTTTTCAAGTTGATCAACTTTGAGAGTTGATTCAAGCGTATTCTGATTTTAAGACAAACATCTTATCAACGAAAAGACACGCGCGATTCTATGGAACAATTTATTTCCACGTAAAAGATATTTTTTTCCGTACTGTAATTCCTTTTAAATGTGGTTAAATCACACTATAGAGAGATTGAAATATTCATCAAGGAAACAGGTCATTTCATTCGTGTTTCGCGGTGAAAAAAAAATATCGAACTTGGTTGACGGTATTGACAAAAAAAATGAAAGAAAGAAGAATGAAAATGTAGTCACGAAACAAAATATTAAAAAAAAAACTAGAGACAAAAAAAAAAACAAATAAAAAAAAAAGAATTAAATGAAGTCAGGCAGTGACTAAATGAGGTTAAGAGAAGAGACTGGATGGTATCCCCAAACTAAAATGTAATGGTTCTTTGCATTCTCGTTAGCGTGCCTAAACCAATCCCATGATAATGATGATGTCCACAGAAACCGTTGTACTTACATTAACGGTATCAAACTCTCTGTTGCTACACTGTCATTCCCAAGGACATTTTAGACATAGTCAGTAAAAACACAAAACTTTCAAGAAAGCATTTTCCAATACACACATTTTGCAAATTTAAACATTAAAAACCTTTAGTTAAGAGAAAAACAAAATAAACACAATGCAAGACAGAATTACTTGAGTAAACTGTGAAATAAATACGTAAAGCTTTTTCAGGATATCTTAAGAAAATAAGCTGTTAAGATCAGAGACATCTAACGATGAGAGAAGAAACTTCTTCGAAGCAAGAAAATAAAAATACGTACTTATAAGTGTTGGTTACTTCTCTGTAGCAAAGCAAAACTCCATGGCCATATTCTAAACTTTAGGGCCTTGGTCTGTTAAGTGGATTACTATCAATTAGTGGTGGTTATGCGTGGTCAACATAACGACTCCTACTGTCCCGTTTCCCGTTTTTCTTGAGCAGAGAGTACTCTACCCCTTTATTCAAATAGCTCCTCAAATGTACTCTCGACATTGGATCAACACCAAAACTCCATCCATTTGCTTACAAAATATAATGGTACACTGTAAAAAAAAAGAAGTAGCCTGTTCTTTAGTTATGTACGAGTTGTACAAAAATGTCACATGTGGAAGATGTACTTCCAAGGTACTCAGAAATGGCGCTAATTCCTTCTAAATAAAAATGCTATGAATAACTGTGAGTTTGCTAATGAATCAAATCAAAACTCAGTTCCCGCGTTCTAACGGTTAAGGTCCCCAGCTTTAGATTAGCACTAAGAAGGTACGGATATTAGTTACCAATCCTGACTGATATTCTCTTGTTTTGGGGAGTCTCAGCGGATAAATATCTGGGCGGTATCTTTCCCACTCTTTCCGAGATTGAATGATCAGACGTGCGAGGTGGTAGGACACAACTGGCTGTCTAAACCATTAAATGTATACTAAATAAATTTAAAATAAGGAAAGAAATTAATCCAAATCGATATTTCTAAAATTTCACTGCCTGCCAGCGTTGAAGAAAAACAAGAAAATTATCTTTTGATTGTCAGCTCCAGGGTTTCAGTCTAAAATCTCTGCAATTCACGGTTGAAATATTCATTGTTTAACCCCGATACTATTATTTAATACAGGTCAGCATTAAAATACATATTTTTTTCTTTAATGGATCAGCATGAATATTAAACTAACAATTCGAAATACCTTAAAATGAATCAGGGAAATTATTTCGTTGGTAAATTTGTTTTGTATTGTATTTCAACTTTTAAACTAAATTTATAGGACCTCTAAAATATTCAACATGTATTAAATGAACGTAATATAACATACCGGTATATAATGATAAAACCTTGACCAATATTTCTATTGTGGAGGGACATTTCTGTCATACTCTAGAGACAATTCACATCATCCATCCCCGCAACTATCAGCGCGAACTAAAAAAAAAAAAACAAAAAAAAAAACCACCGTATCACACTCCTTTCAACTCACTTGTTGTAAAAGCAAAATCTGTACCAGACTGAATTGCATTAGCCAGATAGGCGGTTTTCGGTTACTCGATAAGAGAACATTTGCGAATCGGTTCCCATCCCTTTGGTTCTCGCAGTTATTTCCTCTGTACCCGCATCTACGTGTAAAACTTCAATTAGGCGTTCTCTACAACAGCAAAGGCAATGAAGGGACGGGGGAGGGAGGAATGAAATTGTCAACCTAATTCCCTGTTGGCTAGACAAGTGGTTATCAGACTTTTTTTCTGGATGAGAGAAGAAAAAAAAATAAGCCATTATGACATCATGGCCTATGCTATGGCTTAGACAGAAATGTAACACCCGTCTAAAATAATTGAAAGTTATGACATAAGATTAAGCTGATGAAGTAAGCAAGAGAAAATATTGCCACAAAAAAAAAAAAAATATCAAACAAATTAATTCAAGGAAGTAATTACTAAATTTGTCACTGAGATAAAAACAGAAACAAAGGGGAGAACATCTCAATCAAGATCACCAATATAATTTGGTCAAAACCTATGGCATTTCCTGCAGTCCGACTTTCGTGTAATGGGTAACATACTCGACCGGAAACTGGGAGATCCAGGTTTGAGTTCTGCTCACGACGGCACGGTCAATTTTCTGTGTTAATTTCACTATAGCATTTCCGTCCTATGTCAATACAGTTCACCGTTATACAGGGCGCGTGAGCTAAACAATTTTAGAAAAGTAATTAGGAGCAGTCATTGACTTCAAAGTACGGTTTCTTCTTCTTATTATTATTATTTGGATAGGAAACTTTCAGAAAGAAATCTGGAGGTCCCTGTTTAATATTAGTAGAGACAGTAGAATTTTACGACTCGCGAAAATTTTAAACACTCAAAAAATCACATGAAGTAGATAAATTTGTTAGTATTTTGCGAAAAAAGGTCTTTTTAACTCACAATATTTGGATATTTTGCTTCTACCCATGAATTCTGAGCACTACTCAAGAAATTATACCATTTTTGTTCATTCATTAACGAAAATAATGCCTAAAAAATCGAAAAAAGACAAAGTCTTCAAAAATCTATCATCGGATTAGCGTAGCACAGACAATGTTAGGATGTAGTACATTTTATCCTTCATTGATGGCAGCAAATTTGCAAACATGGTTTGGCATCTAGCGGGAAAATACGAACTAAATTATCAGAAATTGTGTGCGTTTCGATTTTGGTTTCAAATGCAGGCTGTGAGACTTTCTTCCTCACAATTTTCCTGTGTTCTGAGCAACAATCAAACCAATCGAATAAATCTGACCATGAACAATTTTATATATATATATATTACAAATGTGGAAAAGTATGTGAAAAACGAAAAACTTGAATAAATAAATAATTTTAAAATAAATGTTATTTATTTAGGCCTTTAAAAGGATGCAATAGTGTAAGAAAAGTTTTAAAATATCTTTTGGAAATAGTTAATTTTTAGCTATTCAAGAAATTTACTCTTGTAGTCACGAAATTTTGTCTTGTACTCATGATATTGAAACATTTTTCACTCACGAAATTTAAACGCCTTTATTTCTTTATTCACGAAATTCTACCGTCCCTATTAATTAGGGAAGAAATCCACTAGAAGGAACTAAGCGTAGCGTCTAATCCGTTAGAGGTTCTATGGATAAAAATAATGATTCCAAACTATGAAGTTCTATTATTAGAATGATTGTATTATCTACAACAAGTAGAGTTCCAAATGCTCAAACAGTAACGTCGCGGACTTCGGATCGACAATGGGTAGGCATGCGGGTTCGAACCTCGCGTATGACTATACTGATTTAGATTTTATAGATTTTCTCTGAGTTTCACTTCGCTAATACCGGGTTGGTACCTGAACTAAGACCCTGATAATTGCCTTTCACATCTTCTTCTACCCTATCCCGGCGTAAGGCAGAGAAGCCTAAAGGAGAAGAGAAGCCAGGCAGAGAAGCCTAAAGGATATAAATATAATTCTAATTCTAAATGTTCAAAATTATTTTGAAAATATTTTGTTTTTTACTCATTAAAGATACAAATGCAAGAATAGGCCTACTGTTTAGAAGTGACTATAATGTTCCAGCAATCAATTCCCAAGAATACATGGCACTTCATACTTCCATATAAAGCAAAAAAGCAGTCTTCTTAACACAGTTTGATCAATTTGAAACGTACGATCTGATCTGATAATATGCATATAATTTACGGAAATAGTAACCTAAGAATCGAGAAATACTAAAGTTTTATCGTGCATGACCACTTTTCGTCCACTGTTTTACTACACGTCCAATCAGCGGACAATTTCTAAATTTTACATAGGCGTATCTAGTAGTTGTCTCGCCTTTTACAACATTGAGAGCGTATCATTTTTAGAGATAGGTCTAATTTAAATATATAATTATTTCGGTTTAAATTCAAAAAAAAAGAAAACAAAAGAAAGACAATGTGAACGACAGAAGAAGAAGAAAAAGAAACTGCATGACTTCTAGACTGATGCTGGACAGGTGGTCAACATTTTTGTAGCGCTTTTTTCTTTTCCTTTATTAATTTCTAACAATGAACAAATAATGCAGCAGTTACTTTTTTAGAACGTAAAAGACGTCATCCCGAATATAGAAGAAATGTATTTTATATGCACGTTCCATTCTAAAGCGCACTCTCAGCTCAATAAATCAAGTTCAGTGGGCGACTACTGGCACAGTTATCCTTACAAAATCATAGCGAAAAATTTCTGTCGTATACACAGTTGTGTTACACAGTAGTAGATCTGAACGTGTCACTATACTTGGACATAAAAATCCACAACACTGAGTATTGGGATTACAGAGAACAAACTAAATCCGCAATGTGAAACCCTATACGAAGAGCAGCAAATTATTCTTTGTAAAACTCGTCTGTTGAAAGCAAAATTACATTTTCCTCCTCCGGACAACGCATTAGTACACAAAAATAACGCATGATTTTTTATTCATTTAAAAAGTTCTTAATTACAATATATTTCTAAAACAAGCAATAAAGAAGAGCGAAATATGATTCAAGGTATATTTTTTTCTTGTTCACGTCATACAGTGTATTATTTTTAATAAATAAGACAATAATAATAATAATAATATAGTATTTTCTAACCCCAAAAGATGGCTCAAGTCCACGAAGTTGATAACAGAAGGACACAGTCACTAAACAATGCAGAAACAGGTATATCATATCACGATTTGCATCCAAGCTGGAATAATAGCAGAAAACCAAAAGAAGGGAAAAGATGATTAAAACTGACTATCGAAATCTCTTCCAAATTTATAAACTTTCACTTATTCCGATTATGGACAGTTAATTGAAAAGCTGTTACCAATACTTTAGAACATGAAAGAAGAAATGCACTCTTCTCGTACGACAATTTTCATTCTCTCTTTCTTTCTTTTCTTTTTTTTTTTTTAAAAAAAAGCGCCAAAAAACTGTAACATGAAGTACTATTGCATCCAAAAACTGAATACTAGCTAATTTTTCTTTAATGTTTCTCCCAATTTTTGAACCGCACGATCATAGCTCAAAAGCATGCCTCTGTTAACCCCACCATGTTCTCGCTGTTGTCTGTGGTTTTCAATCACTCCCGCTTGTCGAGAGATGGTTCGTGGTTCACTCTGTCATTAAAGCAACCCTGTACATCCATTAGGGTTCCATGCATGTTCAGGAACCTGATTTTTTAAAAGAGGAAAATCATGTTATGGCTTTTTTTTTAAAAAAAAAAAAACGTAGCGACAGCGAAAAAAAAACCTTTTGGTTGTAACTTGTTCATTCCTCGATCTGGTCACCATTACGTCCTTTGGGTGTACCTCGCATGTAATTACAAAATGAAAAAAAAAAAAAAGCTAAACAAAACGAACAAAAAAAAGCATTTTAAAGGGTGTGTACTAGCATGTACAATGAGTACATGTAGAACAAATTCAACCACTTTGCCTGTCCTTTTGTACGCAAAATAAATCCTACATACAGTGTGCCATGTAGTGTCAGGAACAAGAAACACTTGTGTTCTGGGAACAAAAAAAAAAAAAGAACGAACACATTTGACCTATTGAAACAAAATTGTTTAAACAAGATAACACAACACGAACTAACACAATTAACACAGAAAAAAATGGATCTTTCTTTCAGGACGTAATATGTATGCTTATGTCTATACGCTCTGTATTTTATTTGTATACTTGAAACTTGTCCCTTCGAATCTCGGATATCATCATTTTATTTAATTGAAATATTTCTTAGACCGAGCGTGGAAGAGTTTGGAATCAGAAGGTATAGATATTGTATGGGATCTTATACAAAAAATCTATGAACAAGAAAATATGCCAACTCAATGGAGGAATAGTGTTATTATACCACTTTTTAAGGAGAAGTGAGATATACAGAATTGTTGAAACTATAGAGGAATCAAACTAATGTCATATACAATGAAGATTTGGGAGAAAATTATAGAAGGAAGATTGCAAGAAGATACATCAATAGCAGAAGAACAATTTGGATTTATGCCAGGATAAAGTACAACGGATGCAACTTTTATATTAAGACAAACTAATGAAAAGCATGAGGAAAAGCAAAATGCATTGCATATAGTCTTTGTTGATTTGGAGAAGGCCTACGACAGAGTACCACGTCAGGAAGTATGGAGATGCTTGGGTAGAAAGGAGTGCCGGAGAATATGTAAGGATAATCCAAGATATATATATATATACAAAAGCTATCCCTGTTATGGCTGGATTACACCAGGATTCAGCTTAAGCCCGTACCTCTTCAACGTAGTCATAGACGTTATAACTCGGGATATGAGAGATGAAGCCCCCTGGTGTATGATGTTTGTCGTACTATGCAATACTAACAGGGCAGAACTTGAAAGTACAGAGTTGGAGGAAGTCTCTGGAAGACAGAGGCTTAAAGATTAATAGAAAGAAAACTGAATATCTTGAGTTTAACTGAGAAGGAAATGGAGAAGTGATGTTGCAAGAAGAACGATTGGATAAAGTGAAAAGTTTTAAATATTTGGGCTCAACTGTTACTGGGAATGGCGATTTGGACTCTGAAATATCACACACAATAAAAGAGGGATGGCGAAATTGGAAGAAAGTAAGTGGCGTTCTCTGCGACCGCAGAATCACGGTGAAGAATAAAGGAATGATTTACAAAACAGTGTTTAGGCCAGCAATTATGTACGGAGCAGAAACATGGCCGATAAAGAAAGCACAAGAAAAGAGATTAGATGTCACCAAAATGAGAATGCTACCCTGGATGTGTGGGATAACAAGGAGAGACAGAGTGAGAAATGTGAGAGTAAGAGGTACAACCAAAGTAGTAGAGATATCTAAGAAGATACAAGAAAGAAGACTGAAGTGGTATGGACATGTGATGAGGAGAACAAATAACTATGTAGTCAGAAGAGTGATGGCAATGGAAGTGGAGGGCAAGAGAGGGAGAGGGAGGTCAGGATATGGATGGATAGGGTTAAGAATGATCTCGGGAAGAAATTTTTGTGAGGAGGAGAAGTTCAGGACAGGGTTTTATGAAGAAGACTGACCAGAAACGTCGACCCCACGTAGGTGGGAAAAGGCGGAGAGAAAGAAAGGAGATTTCTTAGAGTGTACCGGCATCTAAGGCTTACCTATTTGTCTTTTCACTTCAAAAAATGACTACGTTAATTCAACACTTCTTAGTGTCCCAGCGCGACCACCACTTTCTTTTCTGAAATCAACATCATTTCTTGTGTGATTTCGGCGATTCAGCACCGTGATAGTACTAGTATGACCCCATCCATTGTGTCGAATCAACATTGACACCACATCAATGTGTTGAATACTATATGTTCTGTTAATTTAACAGAAAAAATTAATTACACACATTTTATAATTTAGAATGACGAAAGAAAATATCTAATACTAGGTACAAATTCATAGTGACCTTCTGTAGTCCATGAATCCCTGAATTAAACCTAAAGAATTTTCCAAAGAAGGAAGTTGTAGAAGTATCAGTAAATTCCTCATATTGATATATAGGAGATAAGAGAAAAGGTTCGAAAAGGCCGAAACTTACGGGTAGTATTTTTTTTCTTTGTGAGAACATTTTTTATACATCATTAAGCGATTAAAATTTATTATACCTCTAGATCAAGATCAAGAGATGCTAGAATTTTATAGACAGAAATCACTTTCTGACAGAATTACTTGGTAATTAATAAAATAAGACAAGAAAAAGTGGTCGTCTCCATTAACACTGATTCTCTCATAAGCGAGATTAACTTTCCAGTTTTAAGTCCCAAAAATTTGATTAAAAATTATTTTAGGAACATTATTTTCACATTGTCCAAACTTCAGGTTGTTGTAAACAACTGCGGAAAATTTCATGGAAATATCTTGAAAACGTTCGTTTTTACAGGCCTGTTTCTCAGTTATGACCTGTTTCTCAGTTGGTCTAGTAGGTAGCGTTGCTGACTATGGATTGAGGGGTCCCGCGTTCGATTCCCGGCGCTGATAAAGACTTTTTATAAGACGTGTGGGACTGTGGGTCTGGAACGGTGCCCACCCAGCATCGTGATGCAACAGGGGAGCTGTTATGAATGAAAGATGACGATCACAGTGAGAGTTTAGTAGTAGTAGAGTTTAGTATATATATTTATATAGGGTGGCCAAAATAAAGCTAACCCGGAAGACTATTTACGGGATTTCGTGAAAACGTAATCTAAAAACCAAAAATATCATTAGAAATCGGGAAAGACACAACTGGGTGTGAGAGGACCATGCGCAGACTCGTGAGCATGCGGAAAAGTAGCATGCGACAGCAATCAGTGGTTTGAGTGAGCGCAGACACGTGGCAGTAACCATTTGTTTGAGTGAGAGGATCAGAGTTTAGACGGGTTTCGTAATCTGTTGAATGCAATACAAAATGGTGCTAACGACAAAACAACGCGTGATCATTTGTTGAGTGTATGCAAAGCACAATTCGTGGAAAACGTGCGCTGAATTGCTTAAAAGAGTGTGTTGGCAAATTCTCCAGTAAAATCTAGAATGCAATACTTAGTGGCAAAATGGCGCGAAACGGCAGACACGAGCTCTAACACCAGAAAACATTGCTCAAGTCAATGATAGCCTGCGAAAAAGTCTCACAAAATTTAAACACCGGTTATCTGTGCAAACGGCAATTAAGACATTGTGGAGTCAGCGAATTATCAAAAAGGACCTGTATCTTTATCCTTACAAAGTTTATGTTGTGCACGAGTTAAAGCTTCCAAACAAACCTGCGCGTGTTCAATTCTGCCGGTTGTTTCTGATGTAGTGGAATCAAGACTTTTAGATCTTCAGTTTTTAATTTCTCCAAATGAGGCCTGGTTCAGCCTGTCCGGGTATGTGAACTCACAGAACATGCGCCATTATACATCAGCAGTACGTTCAACAGCTGTTGCATAATCTTAAGATTGGTGTTTGTGCTAAATGTCCGGTTTCTGAATCATAACATGATACTCTCACCAAACTGTTAACGCTCACCGGTATGTCCAGAACCAATTTAATCCATTTGTGGATCAACTCACAAAAGATGAACGTCTGTATGGATATTTTCAGCAAGATGAAGCAACAGCATACTATATAGCTGCAACCTTGTCACGAGTTCATGAGATGTTCGGTGAGGACAGGACACTCAGCAGAGGCAGTAAAATCTTCTGGCCACCACGACCACGTGATCTCACTCCCTGTGATTTTTACCTGTAGAGCAAGTTGAAAGGTCAGGTGTACTCAAATAATCCTCACGCAATGGAAGAGCTACAACAGAACATTGAAAACGCTATTGCTGCCATCTCCCTGAGGCAGAGCTGCTACGCGTGCGTCACAGTTTGGTAAACCGAGCACAGCGCTGCATCGACGTCAACGGTGGCCATTTCCAGCATCTTCTGTAAAGGACAGTTCTCCTGTTCATTAATAAGAGTAAATTTAGTGTCAGAATTATAAAGAATTTTCGGGTCAGTTTCGTTTTGGCCACCCACAATATATAATATCGTGTTATTTACTGCTCATGCAGAGTTCAGAAATCTGAATTTGAATTTAAAAAAATACAAGAAAATTTATTCCGTACTGTATAGAGCTCAATTTTCAATGTATAAAAGTACGTACAATTGAAGGGTCAGGGGGAAACTCAATCTGAACTCATTTGGCAAAAGAATGAAAAATAGAGTTTTAAGGTCCATGGAAATACATTGAATTGTGCAATCATTCTTTGAATGTGAGTAATAAATTGTTGTAGGTATATTAGCACGTATATTGCTCCATTATAGTACACCTTGTTGAAATCGACCAAAAATGAAGTTTCATTGTTTCGCCCCCCTTACCCTTCAATTAACATTGACAATGTATTTAACGTACAATGGAAAGAAATAATTTCAGTAATTTAACTCTGTTGGTTGCTTAGCTCTTGGCGTAAGTAACGTTTCAATTTGAATTTCTCTTTGTTCTTGTCTAAACCGAAATGTAACAACAACAAAAATATAGTTCTTTTAAACTCCAACCCGTTGATATTCCTTTATTCACTAAACACTGTGTGTCTATGAACAGCTGTTTTCGTGGATATCTTACTTAAAAAAGCACACCCACCACCAAGCAAAGAAGTTAGGGGGTACGCATAGATATATCCACTTTAGTTTCATGTTCAAAGAGTAGCAAATCTTCCCATTTATACGTTTTCACTTTCCATTTGTGATTTATCTCCATCCGACGCTAGCAGAGAAAGGACAGAAACAGAGAGAATCCAGAAAGTGATATAATCTGCTTACGTTGCTCCGAGGCTTGAATGAGGTAACTGTGCGAATGTTGCCATCATTCCAAAAAAAATATCGTTCCCAAAAAGAAATAAAGGTAAAAAAAAAAAAAAGGAATCATGTCCGAGCTTATTTTGGAAGCCTTAGTAGATTTGGTTCTATTCACCAAATGTTCAGCAGTACGAAAAAAATCCAGAGTTTTCTGGCAAACAAATTTTCTCTTTAAAAAAAAAAAAGAAGGATCTCATCTCTTGTATAATTACCTAATCCCAACCATACTTTTTTTTTTTAAGAAGTTAATTAGGTTTGACGTTAAGCGGGCGTATGTAAGTCTCTCTGTGTGGGTTCAGTGTGTGTGTGTGTGCATACACATATGCCTGCAATCATACTGTCTCTCTGTTTTTAGAATGTCTTCTACTGTTCGTTAATTATGTGCTTTCCTCTTAAAAAAAAAAGTGGGGGCAAAAATCTTAAAATTAGTAGACTTTATTTAAAGGTGTTCTCAAAATAAATCAAAGTGGTTTTCTTCAGAGTCTGACAAAGAAAAACAGAAAACAGAAAAAAAAATGTTGGAGAAAAAATATCCGGAAATGTTAATGTAGAGTTCTTTCCAGGAATATGAGTAGTTTTGCAGCCTCTGTCTAATAAATACAGTATGTCCGTGAAATAATGAAACAAATTTCTGGAAGTGCTTATTCACATCAAACAAACAAACAAGCAAAAAAAAAAAATCATTTGAAGAAATACCCAAAATTTACTTAGTTTGGAAGCTACAGGCGCTCAAAGTTATAGATGCTTCGTGACAAATGATGACATAGCTCGACAAGTAATGGCGTTAGTGGGGTCGGCCTACCAAACCACACTCGAAGTAGTACCCAATACATATATTTAAGTTATGTTTATGATTGGCTAATGCAACTTAGAGATTTTTATTCTTACTTAAACCATTCAATTCCTTGACAACAGAATTCTTAAGTTACGAAACCTGTTTACGTGACACTTCCTCAATCATAAACATTGCTTAAATAGATAGTTTGATTATGATTTGCTAAGCTGATACGGCGAAACGTTATTATTTGTCTGAATATTACGCTATTTGTGACGATGCCGAATTAACTGGACTTCTGTAGCTGCAAAACTAAACAGTTTTCGACAGAGATGGACATATTCGAATATCATGTTTGTATTATGGGAAATATATTTCTTAAAATATTGTCCTGTTTTTTTTTTATTGTTTTTTTTTAGGATAGGTGGTGAAGAATGCATGTGAAGGATGATAACATCAGTTGTGTGTGAGGTTTCAGCTTTCCCGTCTGGATAGATTACCTTATGTTTAGAAAGATCCTACAAGAAGTCATTTACAATAAAACATTACACTGTTAACATGATATGTGTAGGTGTTGCTACTGGGAACAAAATTGTGACGCAGACAGAATGCAGATTCAGTTGGTTAGCATATCCTGTCTCAAAGTTAATACGAGTTTAGACGACGCGTAGGTGGATCCTGTCTTCTGCACTTGAACCATCTCCAAATGCACTAACAAGATTGGATCTGAATGTTAAAAAGTAAACAATAGAAACGTTTACCCATCTAGTGAATAACAAAATCATTCTATTAATACAATATAAATATATTTTACGTACAGCAATTTCTCAATTTAAAAGTACGGTATCTACAAACTGATTGATAGATCACTTGAAAAAGAGGGCAGTCTGAGTACACTATACGTAAGCTTATACCGGTTTTCGCAAAGATTCACAAAAAACGTATTTCATTCTTCTTTTTTTTTTTACAATTTCTTTTATAGTTGTAATTAATTAATCATATATGATAATTTTTAAAAGGACTGGACTTGGAGGTTTGCGCGTTTGAAACTAGAATATCAGATTTGAAGTATGATTCTTTTAAAGCAATTTTACTTTGATACATTGCCACTTCGTGTTTATTTGTTTGTTAAACTACTCCCTCAGTCAAAAGTCTCTCGTTTTATAAATATGTTATTTAACACGTAAAAGCGAAAATTACTATAATATATACAAACGGCTCTCATATCTCTGTCAATATATTATTATTATATGACCTCCGTTTCGGAATTTATTAAAAAAGATAACGAGAAAAGCTTTTTAAAAGCATATACTTTTATTTTACAATTCGTACTAAAAAGTAAAAAAATAATTTTGTTTATGCATGACTAAAAAGAAAAGCATTGAGCGAGTTTCTCATATACACTCATTTTACAAATTCTTCAATTGGTGCACCCCTTTCCTTTTTAGTCATGCACAAACATTTGTTTTTCTTTTTCTTTTTTTTAGTATGAACTGTTCAAGAAAAATATATGTTTAAAGAGTTGTTTCTATTTTTTCGAGTTATTTCGGTGTTCGGATACTTTTTCTCAAGCTGGTAGTTTGTCACCAAAATCCTAAAGTGTTCAGCGACCAGTCAAACCACACATCGTTGCAGGCTAGTGTTTATTATAGAATAAAGAAGTTCATATTTTAAAAACTTAACAAATGCCGTTTGAATATCTAAATATAAGAAAGTAACAACGGAATATTGTATTGTCACCCGACTTACTGTCGCTGTGCAAAATTTTATCATTGTATCTTGCATTACTAGTGACGTTCATTTATCTATAACTGGAAATGTACTCTTGAAAACACTTGCACGAAACAGAAGAGATACCAGTGAACAAAAATTCACTACTGTTCAAGAGAGTTTTGAATAGGACACAAGGATTTGTCAAAACGAATAAAACATGCATTGTCATACTGAATAGTGGCAGAATGGATAAAAAGCTTTATACCCATTGCTTGTTAGATGAATCTCTTGCAACGCTGGCAGTGAGACATGCTTTGCCTCCTATTTCTCCCGAGATGAATCCACACTTATACTTTTCACCAAAGACAAAAGAACCTCTTCTTCGCGCAGATAAAGTCATTGACATTGTAAGGTAATCATTACAAGATATCACTCCGTGTATATTGTATATAGGCATTCAAGCATTTACAACGCTTTTAAAAGTGACCATCATAAAAAGAAAGATGAATTCCTCAAACTAAAGTAAGAACACGATTTCTTGGAAGAAATGAAACACATTATATACAGTAGAGGGTTAACGAAAATAGATCCTGAAGGAACAGAGAACCAGATGCAAAAGAAACCGTTTTTGAAGGAACAGGATAGCCAGTTCCAAGAACCTGATACTTGGTTGCAAGATCCCAGTCCGGGTACCCGGTTCCAATATTATCCGGAATCGCATTCGGGTCTATGTACTCATCCATACTATACTTAAAATATGTATAGTTTCCGAGCTCGAGACAATCAAAATGTGCCATTGTATCCTCACAAATAACGTAGTATCTCGATAAATGATGACGTAAAACGTGTCACAATCGAAGTTGTACCCGAGGAATGTGCTTGAGCAAAGTATGATATGATTCAGCTGCTTTGCTAAGTTAACAGACTCTATGTCATTATTGGTAGACATTTAGATGTCGCTATCTCAAACTACCCATGCTCTTTTTTTCTCTCAGATGAATTAAACCTTCGATTTATGTCCGTTCGCTCATTAAAACTCAGCGAATTCTACAATTTTAAAATAACTATTACTCTGTATACTACTTACGTTAAATAAACTTCTATTTTCGTGTTCATCTTGTGTCGTTCACCAAATACTAACCTGCAAAATAGAACAAGAGAAAATATTATAAAACAATAACATAAGTATTTAGTTTCCTACCTATACAATTTACAAATACCACATTTAAGATTAGAAAAGCAAAATAAATCAACATGACGTAAAAATGAGCCATTAGTAAATCTGACTACATATAACATGTTGTTATGCGATCTATTTCTTTCGGTTCTGTACTTGATGTTTCAAGAAAGGATGAATTGATATTCATGATGAGGCTTAACGATTCAAACAGTTAACTTTATTTGAGAAAAACACAAAAAACATGTGCCACCCTTACGACAGTGAATGAATGCAGGTGAATTTTTGTGGAGAACTAGCACTTTTGAATATCTGAAAATCTTTGAGTTACTCTTGTTTACTATTTTATCGGGAGTTAAGAACAAGAGCCCTTGAACCCCCAGAGAGTCAGTCCTAATATTTAGTCACGAGCCGCCACTAGTACTCAGTAGCGAAGTTTGTATCTTCGTTGTATAAAAATAATTAGAATTCCAAATTTTAATTTTTGCTGTAGTACCAAGAAGAAGATGCATTTTCATTTCTTCAAAGAACCAGAAGGTAAACGTTATTAATGTAAATTTTACGCACACAAAACTTTACGTAACATCCTCATTCTTAAATTATCTTTCGCGAAAGATATGGTTATGTTTTCCGCATTGGAATGTTTGTATGCAGTAGGAGGTTAGAAACCGTCAAGCATTGGCGAGAGAAGTGAATATAGCCCTGGCTGGTCTGCCACTTTCAAACGAATTATATACTTTTGTTTCTTTTCCCTTCTTCAGTACAGGGAATTTTCCAGCAGTTTCCCTTTCGTGTTCCTGAATTCCAGGGATGTTTCAATCCACAGGGAAGGTGGAGAAAAAGAACTGTGTGGGGAAAATAAAAGGAAACATCCGGAAAGAAGAGAGTGAAAGAGAAGCGAGAAACACGGCGTATGTGTGAGTGAAATTTGTGTAGAGAAAGAAAGGATGGAAGTACCACAAGAGGAGGGGGCGGGGGGTAAAAGTCCCACCTGAGAAGTTCAGTGATGAATTATTGAAGTTGAAAACCTGCTTTTCTCATCTGTTTTCTGGAATCTCACGTTGGTAATACAAGTCTTGGATCCGGACGACCGCACATCCGTCTAGCACGGCAAAAGGGGGCTTGAAAACCGTCCATCCTTTACCTTGTGCAGTCCGCCGCCGTCGTCGTCGTCAGGAGACGTAAACAAACAATGGCTGCCATTTGTACTTAGAAAAAAAAAAGAAGAACCACACTCTGTGGCCTCCAGCTACAATTTGTGATGGTTTCTGGAAAGAGGAGACAGAAGACAAAGACAGAATTGCAACTGGAGAAAAGCATGTCTGTGTTTGTGTGGTGTGTTTCAAAGATACAGTTCTGAGGGCTTAGTCGATATATAGAGTCTCTGGGATCGAAGCTTGGCAATCAATGACTAACTCAGAATGCGGGAAAAGGACTATCTCTCTTGACTTTTCCAGAGCATCAGGGCTTAAGTCAATTATTGTTCACCAATTCCACTCACATATCTGATTCTTGACTTTTCCAATTTGACCTGTATCAAGATTTATTGTCCTTTACTAAGAATTGTTTTTTAGAAGTAGTAAAAATCTTATCAACAACAAAGTTTCCTGCTCCTGTTACTCTAATCTGTATTTATTATCTGTTTCTACCTCAAATTCCAGAGTCAAAGAGTGATTCTTCATTTTGTACTCCCAAGAGATATCTCTTACAATATTGTATGTACCAATAAGAAATACAACAAAACAAATAAAAGTGCTTTTCTCTCAAATGTACTTAAAGGAAAGAAAGAGTCGGAGAGAATGGGATTTACCATCCATTCGCAGATTAACTCGCGGATTAACTTAACTCGAGATTTTTTTTTTTTTTTTTTTTTTGCAACTGGCTCTAGGTCATTCACAACCGTTTTATCAATAGCCTAGCAACCGTTTTGAGCTAGTACATGATTTTTTTCCACTCAATGTATAGGCAACGCAAGAAGAAACTCGAATCCTATATTGTGATTTATTTCTCTTCTTTAGAAAGCCTTAGCCAGAAAAAAACAGAGGAATAGAAGAATAAATAGTATTTATAGATTCAGCAGAATTTCAATTTAGGATGGAAAATAATAATAAGAGTAAAAACATATTCCAGAATAAAGATAGCATAAAGTGATGAGGGAATATAGAAAGGTCTAAAGCGATGAGCATAGTAGGAATGAAGACGTTACTAACACCTGGCTAGAAGGGAAAAACTGTAGATCAAGTGACGGGAATTTGCAACATTGGTAACTTTACGGAGAAAAAATAAGAAGTGCGATGTCTATGAGTAAGCGAGATTTGGAAAAAAGGTGAAAACAAAATGGATACCAAATGAGTTGAAGAAAGAGATTTGTTAAATGTTTTGTATGACGAGTGATGTTATATGGCAGTTAAACATGAACAATGAAAAGAGATAACAAGAAAAGGTTTTACAGAAATCTTTAAAATGGTCACTGTGGAGATAAATAATAAAGATGAAAAATGAAGTATTGACAAGAAGAGAAATGAAATTTGATAGGAACAATAAGAAAAAAGAAGTCATCTTAGTAGGACCATGTATTACGTAGAAAGGGTTTTCACAGAAGGATCATAGAGAAAAAATCGTAACGTCAAAACAGAACAGGCAAAACAACTGTTGGAATATTTGATGACGTATGGAGGAAGAAATAATAGACAGGTAATAGAATATGACAAAATCCACCTTGTTGACAAATGTTTCTACTATAATGAAAGACTATCTTCGTGTTTTACGTCATGTAATTTTTATTTATTGTATTGTCTTACAACTATTACATTAACTTATTCGTTGAAATCCTGAGAGACATCCCAAAGTAAATCTTTCATTATGGATAATCGCCATGAAAGCTTAAAGACTCAATGTTTCTACTAGTTTCATAACTTTTCACAGTAGAAACTTTCTTTCCTACACAGAATTCATTGAAATGTGATTACGGATGGTACGATATTATTTGGTATATATAAATAAGAGAGATTAGGAACTTATCAACTATATGTAACCAGACAGAGGTACAATAAAAAAAAATATGCGTATACTTTTAAAATAGGATTAGAAACGCTATGTAGTAGTAATATGATGACGTATGTAGGGGAAAGCTTTGATTTTACTGTACAAACCGCCGTGGCTGTGGCCATTAAAAGCAGATTAACGTCGTCTCTCCTGTGACGTGATCAATACGCTGCTGCATGCTTTTATTCTGGTCCAGAAAAAAAGAGCACATTCTCTTCCTATACTTCCCTT
>JAGDQP010012520.1:20802-49183 GCA_022664845.1 Lepisma saccharinum
GGGGGGGGGGGATGTTTTTCACTATGTGCCATCACGCGATAAGTAAAAAACGAAGAAAATAATGAAGTAGAAGCACATGAAAGAGAAGGTGAGAACTTAAAAAAAGAAAAAAAAGAAAGAAAAGCGATGAAGAAATAGTTTTATGCAGCTTGGAAAACGATTGTGTGCTTCGTGATTCAAATGAGCGATTTAAGAAGAATTTTCCTCTCTGATTTTCTTTTGGAAAATAAAAAAATATATATCAGTTTAAACATTATGAAACTTTAGCTGTTTGTCTCCGTATTTCAAAACTTTTACGAGCCTGACGACTAAATTTACCTCTCTCTCTCTTTGGTACACACTACAGATACATTCCAAAAATATTACTCGAGGATTATGGAATATACCAAGCATATTTTCAGGAATTTCTGATCCCTAGCGATGAAATATGCCAATGTCCGTCTTGAAAACAGAGTTTCTTTCAGGGGAGGAGTAGGAGTAAGACCCCACAGAAAAAGGAAATTACCCCTCTCGAAAAATTCTGGTAGTTTTTGCTAACATATGCCTCTCACTCACTTCCTCGAAGAAGTACAAATGCTCTCCATATTTGAAAGAAAATAATTATTGCGAGAATTTCAGGAATATTCTTGTTTTAATAATCTATATAGCCTAGATATATAAAATTGAAAGTGTGTGTGTGTTTGAACACACTTTCACATCCCTTGACGGATTCGAAAAAAATTTGGCACACATATTCCTTAGGGCCTAGAAGAATTAACTACAACATTAAAAGGTTGCCACTCTGCTAAAGGGAGTGAAACATAAAGTGTGTGCAGCTCGAAAACCCCTGGAGCTAGAAACTTGACATTTGGAACGAAAATTCTTCGCTTCAATTTCATTAGCAACAGCTATCTTAGTTTCCATTTGAACCCATCCCCAGGAGGATAAGGGAATTACCAACATATTGTATTCATCCCGCAACAAGAAGCGTACAAATCAGCTAATATTTAAGCTTTCAATAATTTCCAGAGATGTATTTAGGGGAAGGGTCCGGGACAGCACCCCCCACCACCACCACCACCACCACCACCACCAAATTAAGATTTTTTGAGAAACTAAGTATCATTTTAGGCAAAATTGTACGCACTTTACGTAAATTTCACACCAGGCAGACCTCGGACACTCTGAAGGAGCTGGACCCCTGAAACCAACTTCTAGATACGTGCCTGCTAATGTCTACATATTTTATTTCGATTAGCATAAAGATACGAGAATGTAGTGCATCGTGATGCAATTGGGAAACTGCTATGAATAAAAGATAGTGGCGATCACAGTGAGAGCTTAGGCTCTCCTCTCCCAATCCGTCGGTCAGCGTGGGAACAGTAGACCAATCTCCTCCCTCCGGGAAGAGGCCTCATCGAGTAGTGAATTGAATGTGGCTGTGATTTATTTTATAGTGCAACATTTTTTATATATTCATGTATATTTGTAGTCTCTAAAGAAATAGATCGTTGGATGTACACTGAAAAAAAAAAAGTATAGCTGCTAACAATATTTCATAGTTGACAATTTTGACACCAAAGATCTGCGAAACGCTGACAGCCACAGACGCCAAATTTAGCACATTTTGTGACTTCATAACGATATACTTTTTATTGTTATATATTTTAATTTTAAGTAATTAATTTATTGTTTTTTGCCATAGAAATCGGGGATCACATATTGGATGTACACTGAAAAAAAAACTGTAATACAGCTAGGAGATTGGTCACGTCCTTGTGATTGGCCTTCATTTTTCAGTTGTAAACATGGATAAGAATCCCATAAGAATTTCGATTAGGATTGCCAACCGTCCGGGCAATTGTCCGGTGTCCGGTTATAAGTTCATACCGGACGCCTAATGTCCGGTTTTGAGATATGTTTCCTGAAAAGACCACTTAAGGTAACGTTTATACTCTGTGAGTGAAGACTCATACATACTGTATGTGGTTTGTAGTCTCAAAGTGAGATTTGTAGCTCATCTTGGGTCTGCTGAAACTATTGCTGTTGTGAATAATATAATCGTTACTTACTTCTAAATGCTGTGGCGTAATTCTTTGTAAGGTAAAATTGGCTTAAATGTCTATTTTGGACCGAAAATATTTGCTGGCAATTTCCCCCATCACTAATTATTGTTGTCTATCACTCTCAGAACTACTGTCTATTTATCATAAGTTGAATATATCATTTCTAGCCATAATTTAGTTTATCTAGACGTATTAGATATACGGTATAATGGACACTTCATGAATCATGACAAACAAAGAAAAAAATTATTAACCCTGCAAATAGTAATTTCAAGTCAATTAAATATTTCTTTATATTTTGTTGTTCAGTTATTTTTTGGTGTTACACCACATAATTTTCTATAGTAATTTGAGCCCGAAATTCATAACTGATTAAAACTTCAGCTTTCATTACATTTTGATGTTAACAGTTAAGAAAATGTCTTAAATGACTTAAGTAAATTATTGTACCGAGAAGACAAAATTCCTTCATATTTTGTAAATCAAACCCCTGGCCTGGATAGCTTTCGTTAAGTCTCCTTTACCACATTTTTACAGACCCTCCACTGGCTGACTTTTTGTAAGTCTCTCAAGACTACTAGCCATTTGACATTATGACAAACAACCATGTGCGTTTGTTAAATTTCGTATGTCGCATTAATTTGTGTAAAAGCAAGTGAAGTAATTATTTATTAATGTATTGTTGTGTGTTTATAATCAATATCCTAATAAATTGAGAGATAATCTTCAAAATACCAAAAACTCAGCAAGGAAGGTTGCAAGTCCGGTTTCTAAACTGAAATCAACCGAAATGTCCAGTTTTAAAACAATTTAGAGTTGGCAATGCTAATTCCGATAACTTCACTGGAAGCTTCAACCGACTTTTCGTAACAGCGCTGTACCACTACTGGGAGACGATGAACGTCGACGAACTTTTCAAACTCGCTCAACTCAATTAGTGTCATGGAATATTCCAGGCATTTTCTATATTCCTGGCATATACTGGATATATACCTATATTGTGTAGCTTTGTGTCTATAAAGTCATTTTGTGAGTTCAAACTGCTGTATACAAATTAATACGGTAGGTCTTGTCTTTAGGAAATTTTCATCATCGCCACAAGATGACACACTATGACTGCTCCGTGAGCTTTATTCAAATCATAAACCTAACTCCCGGAAGAATACTGAAAATTATATTTGCTTTAAAATTATCATCATTCCATCTGAACTAACAATACAATGCTCAGTTCTACAGAAAATATCTTCTGTACATTTCTTCGCGCTCTCCTACTCTCACAATTGTTACCCCCAAATTATCTCCTTATTTTCACCACTAACAGAAATATGCAGAGTTCACATTTATATCGGTATTATTAAGCATAACATTCACACTTAACTTCTTATTCACCTAGCGTAGTTAGAGCGGCGAATAATAAAGTTCTCAACATTTATTTTCTGAAATTCTTCTGTTGGAGGTGAAACTTATCAAAGTGTTCTAAAATTTGTTATCTTTTCTGATGACATTGTTCTCCTTTTTTGTTTTTCTCTCTTCTTCCTTTGTCTATTATGTTCCTGCCCAATTAACTTACGTAAAAAAAAAAAAGAACTTGAAAGGAGAGCTGATTAATTATTCCAAACTTGGAAAAACAGGCCTTTCCTGTGAAATACGTGTTCTTCTGAAATAGCAGGGAAACAAACCCCTGCCTTCTAACCAGAAGTAGTGATTTATAATCAAAGTCAACTTGTTTTTCGAGAGAAACTGAGTTTTAGAGGATGTTTTTTTTTTTTTCTTCAACAAAATGTAGTTGAGATTTATTCTTTTATAAAAAGGGAGGCAGGAATAACTTTATGGATTACTAGTGGGAATGATAGATTGCGCCGCTTTAAAGTTAAGTACATAACCAAAACAGCTTAGTTGAATAAATATTGTGAAAAAAAAAAATGGTTCACAAGAGGGAGGGAAAGAATAACTTGGCTCTATTGGTACATGTTGCTTGTTAACGAGAAAAAGACACTCTAAAGCAGTGATTTTCAATCGGAAGGACACGGCAAGCTAGATGCAGAGATGATTGGACAGGGGTGCCGCGAACCTGTTTACAGGGCGTAACCAGATTGAAATTGGTAAGGACGATCTGACGTCATAGCTTAGGTAATCCTTAATCTGCTCTACTTTCAAGGAGAACTTTCCTCGTCCTGCCAGCTTTTTGGGGCTCTGGAGACTACTCGGACCAACTATTATCCGTCCAGACTTAAGAGTATACTGTAGCTCTTATGGCAACAGTGATGCCGGTTTGCTGCTAAGTAATAAAAAAAATGAGCTCCCTGCAGCCGTTCTCTCACTTCGAGTTGCCATAGCCAAGCGGCAACGCTCTAGTCGCTGTTTTCCTCCCTCTTCCCGCGTCAAGTTTTTCAAATGAAACTATCGTTATATTAGAAAATTAAATATGTGTAAATGAACAAAGAAATTAGGGAATTAATTTTCGTAGCAATGTTAAATATAAAACCTCTACGGGAAATCATTAAAGAGAAATAATGGTTGTGCGTTAGGGGGGGAAGTACAATAAGTAAAACTGCAGCTGTTGCCCATAAGCTGCAACAGTATAGACAAAACTCTGGATCGGGAATAGTGAAAATTTTTCGAAGATTTCGATAAACTTAATGTGTTTTTAACCAGACTGAAAATTGAAACAAAAAAAATAAAACTATATTTAGAAGTGAAATTTTGCCACAACATTTGTAAATATTGTGATTTCTTCCACCAAATTTGTGAAATTAAGAATAATAACACATAAGCGATATGTGACACGCTGCAGAGGGAAAATATAGGTTATATTAGAAGAGAATGTTCCTTCCAACAGTGTTTACTTAGCTAAAACACCAAACATTTGTGTGCGCAATCCGTTTACTTCTTTTAAATTACAAATGATTTTTTTTTTTGGCACCAAGCTGGCTGGATTCAATTGAGTTGATTTCGTTTATTCACCTTCGAAATGAAACTGGTTAGTAGACTTTCATTCTCGAGATATTCCTGTCTAAAAGGTATACATTGTAATCAAACTTTTTGACATTCTAAACTCCGGAACTTCATGTTCTACCAATTATTCATTTCAAGTTCCTTTTATAGATATATTTTAAGTATTCCTTTCACCTCTTTCAGTTTTAGACCACTATCTGCTTCCATTTATTTTATCCCCTAACTTTCGACTAACTTACTTTTTAAATACCCTGTGTTAATATTTATACATCGAATTACAAGTTTAGAAAAGCATAGCTTAAAAAAAAAGACAATTAACCAGATGATTGACATATACGCCCTGCTGAACCGTACTCAAGTAAAAAGAAAATGTCATTCCTTTAAATTTATTTATATTTTAGGTTCCCTAATATCACTTTATCTCTCCCTTTCATCTTCTTTTTCCTTTGCCCCCTTTTCATAGTAAGCCATCTGATAAGAAGCTTTCGAGTTTAGAAAGAAGTTGACTGGCAATGCCATCCAAGAAGTATTCAAACTTTAATTATGCCTCTTACTGTTAATTGCAGCATATTCTAGCTTCACCGAGAAGTGGTCTCTTTCGTATTCCAGCGACTTTTTTTTTCCTTTTGAAGCTCTCATTCACTTTTAATGCCTACTTACAGGAATAAAATTATAATGATACGCTAAGATCCTCACAAACGGGAGAGAAAGGCGTGAAAATAACACAGGGAAGGAAAGAATGGAATAATTAAACAAGCACAGATAATCAAGACTAATACAAGAACGTAAAAGAAAGAAAATTAACTGTAATTTGTAGATTGAAATGATAGTAATGGACCCAGTACGAATCCCTGAGGTATCTCACAATAAAAGCAAATCAAACAATGACAGAAATGTGCAGTTTCCTCGTTATTATAGGATATATTTCTTTTATAATTGGAAATAATTAGTAAAAACAAACAATAATATTCACCTGAATGACAAAAAAAAAGAATAATTCAGTAATTCCACGAAAACAAAGAAAAAGGGGGGATGAAAATGTCACTGTTTAAAATTCAACCACATAAGTTGGCAACACTGTATTCATTAGCATTTGCATTCATTTAAACTCTGTTAAATTACACTTGTGGATCCACTTTAATGATTCTTTCCCCTCCTCTATCTTCTAACTCTTTAAGGCAGATAAAAACAGACATCTACAGACCGTTCAGACGTTTAATTGTGCGTTTTATTGCAATCACGTCCCATTTGGGTGAGTTTTCCGAAGCTTCCGATTTTTGTGTGGAAGATGTGATGAACCAGATGTGCACACGGAGTTTTAGTACGAAAAAGAAAGAAAGAAAATTGTGCGTAAAGACTGAAGTATAAACGAAGAAAAGGTGAGGTACATCAAGGAAAAAAACATTATCGAATAGGAAGAAAAAAGCCAACAGAGCCATGAAAGAGAAATGCAAATAGGAAAAATGCACTCCTCAAAGAATCTTAGGTATAGAGGTAAACTTATGCACACAGCTCGAAGTTACATTTGACATTGAAAGACCGAACGCTTGAAAAATGGTGTATATATCCTCCAACACAATCTTGCAAATGATATTTTTTTCCCCTTTCCTTTTTTTTTTCTTTCAATATTTGCTTTTTGCCAGCCAACCAAAAAGCATTCTAGCTCACAAACATAAAAGCTTTTCTGGAGTTAGGTTGTAAGATTCCTTTAAAGCATTTTACAAATCCAAATCCAAGGTTTTTTGTATGCAGCCACACGCTGCATTCAACACTTGATTCAGAAGCGTGCGTGCGGATGAACATTATAAATGAATGTAACAGGAAAATAGGTTTTTTAAAAAAAAAACTGACGAAAAAATTCTTCACCTGCTGCATATATCATTGAAACTCCAAACTAAACCATCAGTTTCCTGCATTCACTTGTTTCTGGAAATCCTCAAAATGGCAAAGGGAAGGTTGTCTCTTTCTCTTCGGCTTGATATCAATATCTCATATAGGCCTAATTCTGTTTCGTGTAAAAGAGAATCTCTGTTAGACTCACATAACAGAAACTTTTTTTTTTTTTTTTGCTTGCCGTTAGGGGACTAGCACCCGTCAAAGGGACACGCCCTATATTTTGGGTGAGAAGGATAAGATTAATGGAGTTGTTGTAGAAAGGGTAGAAGGTCTGGGAGATTTATCAACAAATTTATATATCCCTTATTCTAATAATCAAAATATTCTGGCATTATAAGCTTTGACTAGGCAATGGAACTGCATCAGTGATGAATAGATTAAACAGTGATGATGTGCACTAACAAGGGAAGTGTTTCGGTTGGAACAGGAATTTTGACAAGCCTTTGTGTATTCCTACCCCAATACTGATAGTGCCTTTTTAATTTGTGCTTCTGCATTTGAAGGTTATCCTGATGTGCCTTTTGTCTTATGTGACTAGTATGGTTCTCCCTTCTGTTTTACTCACTTTGTGGAGAACTCTCACTTATGTTTTTTGTGAAGACACATACTGGCCTATATCTGCTAAACTAGTTGTTACACAGTAGAGTGGTTTTACAGTTTTTTGTCAGCACTGTCACGTACTTTCAAGTGTATAATTTGAGTAATAAACACCTGTTCAAACCGAAACTGCGGGTGTCAATGCAGCGACTGCCCGGGCTGACTTCCTCTTGTTACAAAATTTAACGCCCTTCAGCGCAAAAACGCAGCCTTACACAGTCGAATTACTTTGCAAGCATTATCAGCTTTGGGATACGAATATACGAAGTCTTGTCGAAAAATTCATTTTCGAACCATAACACTTCCCTTGTAACACAGGTAGTACAATGATGAGAACTGTGCTGGAAATGGAGATGATTGATATGGTGAATGGTGAGAGATAAGCAGTCAATGTTAATTTCAGACTTCAGTTTCCAGTAGGTTGGTATGGATATGAACATACGGACCAGAATAGGTGACTAGGAGATTGGTATGGAGAAAAGTACAGGCAGCGAATTGAAGATGTTGTAGTACGTCTGGACGTTGAAAGGAATATATATTTTGGAGTGCAACTGTGATGAAAGTGAGGAATTGGGAAACTGTAGTGGGTCGGGACATAGAAACAATGGGCGTAGCAGGAGGTTTGTTTTCAGGAAGACGGAAAGGTACAACAAGTCCAGGGTTAGCGGGATTTGATTCAGGGCAGTCTTCACATTTGTAACTGAAAGTAGGGTGCTTTTCTCCGTAGGTGTTACATTTGGGGGATTGTTGAATAGTTACTGCAATCCTTGCTATTATGGGGTCTAGTACAGTAAGCACAGGTTTTGTTGTTGTGACAGGCAGATGTAGCGGAGAGTGAGATGGTTCAATGTGGTATCGTCTTTTGTAGATGTAGGTGAGTGGTCATTGATCGTCTCTTGATGATTTGTAAGCAATCTGACAGACACCACGGGTAGTTGTCGTGAGGGAGGTGGATGTTTGAGTGGTTTGTTCTCTAGGCGAGTGAATTTTGCTGATTAGCCAAAAATCTAAAAGCTCTGCTTGTTGCGAATTTTGGTTGCAAGTTGTTGGCCAGAAGATTGTACTATAATACCATTTCTAGTTGGTATGAGTCATGTGATAGCATGACGAGGAACAAAGTTTAGAAATTTATTTGGGAGTCTGAAATTTTGGATCATATTCAGGTAGCAGAATTGCGTAGGACGTGGAAGTTGTTCGAAGAGTATTCCCTGGATCAGTTTGATCAATGATGTCTATGAATTCATTATCGGAATCTGAGTTGCTGAGTGTATGAGTCTTCTTTGGCGGTGGTGAAGCTAATGTCGTTCGTCCTGATTTGCTGTCTGAGGATGATGGATTTCGATCTGTTTTGATATGGCACTTGATGAATAATGAGGAGGATCTACATATGCAGGCGGACCTGAACTGTTGGTGGAAGATTGTGGCGACTTAAGCGCTGTTTGTCTCATATGTCTGTGGACGGTAAGAAGTAGTACAAGCCAAAGACCACGATGAATATTAAAATGAGCAGAGTGATGATGATCAACAATCTACTCAATGTCAATATAGTCTACTGTCAGGTGGAGTTCCCGTTTGGATAGGGGCTCAGGATATGCGCACTTTTTCTATCAGTCTGTAATCGAAGCAGGGGCTATCTACTAGAATAGTCTGAAGAACTGACTGTAGATAAAAGATCACACAGAATTTGAACAGGGGAAGGTTTTCAAAAGATTGGTATTTCTAGTTCCAGTCAAAAAGGTAGACTTCTAATCACGAGGTGAGTATCGAAGAAACCTTCATCTCAAACAGAATAAAATGATGACTTCTGCAAGAAAATAACTTGTGTCTTTTAACGTTCTATAGTCATCAAAATAACAGATATATAAAAAAGTTTGAAAAACAGGCTTTTATCTAAAATAAACAATAGAAAATTATAGTCCTATTTCAGTTTATAACGGAGAAAGGGGTGAAATCGATCAGATGGGGTGAAGATGGCAGTTACTAATTGGAAAGTGTGTTTAGCTACAAGTGTTATATTCTATGGAATTAGTCCAACAATTGAAATGCATAATATGTAAAGTATTTCTGATTGAAGAAATAAGATACTAATTAAAGTAACATTTTATGGTGTGATACTGCAGAAGGGATATGAGTTGAGTTTTCAAAGTAAGAAAGTATGTTACGTTATTATATGAAGAACAAATATGTGATATCATGCACACTGCACACCATTTTACTACATATAAATGGACATTGGAGAAATACGACTGATGAGTAATATTGGTGAAGTCTATATTTGGTGGACATGTATAAACATCTTCAGTGTTTGGATTGTGCTTCAGTGGTAGTTCTATGAATACATGGTTAACAAATAAATAGTTTCAAAGTGTAAATGCATGGTATTTGAACGAACTATCTTAAACAGAATATGGGTACATTTTACATACTCCCAGAGTATAACGAAATGGATCTATCGTAATCTAATTGCTATCTCAAGTATTTGGATTCTATTCGAACCATACTCCATATGTGATTCTGCACTCATCTAGTGGTTAGCTGAAGAAACTATCTATCGTACGTTAGTACCAAATATTACTAAGGTATTAGAATTTTTTCATGCAACCAACAGATGGTAGTAGTGCAAAATCACAGTAATGTAGTTACGATCGATTTCATTACATCGGGTCGACATTACCCTTTTCTCGAGTAACTTCCACAAATTATACGGCTCAGAATAAAAGCAAGAGGCATTTATAGAAAAAATATGTTTGTGCTAATATTAATATTTATCCTTATGACCCGCTTCTATCATTGCGAATTCTAATTATCTTATTCCACACAGGGGCCTTGGAATGTGTTCAAATGCACACATTCCAAGGGCCCTGTGTGGAATAAGATAATTAGAATTAGAAATGATAGAAGCGGGTCATAAGGATCAGAACTCTCACAAACAATCAAAATTAGACTTTACTTAGCAATATTAAGACCTATGGTCATGTATGGTCACGAACTATTTCACTCCGGCATAAATTTGGAAAACATAGAAAAGTTCGAAAGATACTGGATACGGTATATGGAAAAATTATGGACTGCTGACAAAATTCAATTATACAACAGAATTCCCATAGTTCCCATTGATTCATATTTGAAGGAACGTAGGAAAAGATATATTGAAAATGCAAGACACAAAAACTTCATACAGGAAAACCTACCAGAACACATTGAAGACGGAATTAAGAGGCATATAATAACTTATAAAGAATTACTTTCATATTTAATTTAAAACAGGAACATAACAGTGACAAGATCAAAACAACATACTCAAATCTTCGTCATGGATGCGAAACTGAGCTCATACAAAATTATTACAAAATAGTATTTTGGATGACAACATCAATAAATTTTACTCTCAACACCTTTATTTACCTAAACATCCTTCATCCTTTACAGTTTCACCTGATTTGAATTCTGGCAATTTAACTTATGATTGATCTGTTCTTCTGGACAATGCCTTTAGGCTCACTCAAATAAATAAAGGGGAAAAGTGGATTTTCTGGGGGCTTGCTTGGGGCGCTGCCTGGGTCCTGGTGCTTAATTCGGTTCATTTCAAACATAAATCTAACAATTTTTCTAAACAATTTCAAATTAACTCGAAGGACGAAAGTAGCTTATCAGAGCTAGAAGTCCAGCTACGGTGGCCCTGCGGGCCCATAGTATTACTTTAGGGTGGAATGTGTTTATGCTCACATAAGTTCAAATAATTTGTTGTCTAATAACTTGAAAATAACTGAAATGTTGGCCATCTCTTACGTAAGATCACGATATCACTAATATTTTGGTTACCATCTTAGTTTAGAAATTAACAGACTATCTTTTGACTTTAGAATGACCCTTGCGGCCAACTTTGAACTTGGTTTAGTAGTAAGCGGGTACCGTTTATCAGTTAAAGTTTACTTTAATAGTTTCAGTAGATTGTCCCAAATAATTATATAGTTATGTTCACTTCCAGCAAATTTCTTTCTACATGTATCCTGTGATATTCCCAGTCTCCGCTTCTGATTGAGGACATAAAAAAAAACGTAGGACATCTAGAAAATTGGATTAAATTATTTATCTCCCATCACCCATCAAATTGTCATCAAGGTATTTGATCCTAATCGCCACATTTTATCTTAATTGTCCAAGAGAAATTGCTGCCCATCCACGCCTTCTAATTAAATATTAGTCCGCGAGGAAAATAAAGTAGGAACTATAAAGCGTATTATATATTATCAACTAACTACCTTGACCTAGAAATTCAAGGTACATGAAACAGCATTTCCTTCTTCAGTTATTACTGAGAAGCAAAATGGGTTAGACAGAAAAAAAAAAAAACTCATGTAACGGAATATTTCTTTTTCCACAATAAGGTATCATACTTTTTGTTAACTGGCTTTTGTTAAAAGTGTGTCCTTTTCTTTCTTTTTTTTTCTATTGAAATTGCAATTTTTCTTTTCTGATAACTACTCTCTTCTTTCACGACCATCGTCTAGATGCGTGACGTACTTGTTAAGGTGAAGACATATTGTCAAGATGTTTATTCTCTAAAATGTGCTCTGGCAAATTCTACCTCTAGGCTCATTTACTCGTTACCGCTACAAACGTGACTTGGGTGTCGAAAATGGTTGACCTTCCTTTTGCCTCTTAAGAAGAGCATACAGTACTGCACTTGGACATACGAGATGAGCACCGAAAAAGTGCATATCAGCGTTGCCAACTGGTATTTTTTTAAAATTATGTTAAGATGGAATATTTTCGTTGTCTTTAAGTAATAAATAAATATCTTTTTTAAAATCCTATTTGCTTGAAAACCTGGAAATAAATAAACTTAACAAAATTGATTTGAGAGATGAATTTATTGACGCACGATGAAACAAAAATATTAAACTCTAATTTAAGCTGTAACTTAAATGCATTTTTTTCTTTTTGAATTGTAAATAACGTTCTAAATGAATATGTGAGCTTCTAAGGACATGAACCTATAGCAGTCTATTTTTGTTTTAACTGAATCTCAAATAATGAAGTAATACAAACCTAGGAGCACGAGAATATTTGTTTCTTTTCACACAGGGCGTGCTTTCTGTCGCTGACAGCGTATGCGTGTCTCTGCCGCCTTAACTTTCTCCAGCTCTTTCACTTTTAATGGTAGATATGCGATGAAAACGGATCTAACAAACAAAAATGCAGTTTTGGTTTAAAACATGAAGGGTTTCTGCATTTCCTAATGACACTTCTTCCCCAAACATAATTTTTAACACTTGTAAAAGAAAGCATGATTGGCATAGACGTTCACAGATGGTACTACCTGATAGAGAATATCTGAAAGATCCATGTAGAACTGAACTTTGATACATTTGTGGGTTCGATTACTCTTCGCTGCGTAATCTTTATAGCCCTAAAGGCCATAAATAAAATTCAGATTCTAGAAGAAATAAGAATATTTTCCCATAGTGGTAGAATGCTAATGATTACCTGGAATGCAATAGAGAACAAACGTGCTGAACCTCGCAAGGACAACCTCACCATCATTTACCTTAAATCTCGCTACGCGAGAGCGAGATTGGCCACTCCTTGCGACGGCAAGGTTTATTTTCAATCACAAGGACGAACTTACCTACGCTCACGTTCGCTACAATACGCTACTAAGAATGTAAACCCTAAAATTAAAACATAGGACTTGATTATGTATTGTGTTAAATACCATCTGTGTCTTGCCTGAATGAGCACATTACTTCTCTGTCACGGTAAAGGTGTATATATAAAATAGCATTAATTTACCACTGTAACCATATACCAAAACTTCTATTTTTAGTAGCAGTCGGCAACCTTGGTGGATATAGTATTAATGTTGCCTTTAGCTCCAGGCGAAAGATATTCGATACTTGCATAACTGCAACTGTGTGCGCCAGTATGCCTTTGTGTGTGTGAGTGTTTGCGGTTTTTTTTTTTTTTTTTCATAATGCATGTCGCAGTCAAAAGGGATGATTTAAAGGAACACATACTATGAAAATTGGCAACTTAAGGTAAAATTCATTCTTGAAGAGAGGCAATTTCTTTCTTTGTTTTTCGTTTTGCTCCATAAATAAATGAAGTATGAAAATTGTGCAATGCGGTTAACTTTTTTTTTTAAAAAAAGTAAGGCACCGAGTCAGAAATTCTTTTCGAAAAGGTAAACGCACCAGTAATAGACACTTTAAGGATACTTTTAACCGTTATATTTTTTTTAACTCAAATACAGTTCAAATGTATTGATCAAATGAGAATGTTACACGTTATCCATTCTTTCTTGTAGTTATTTCTACCCATTACTTTCATCAAAATACACTATTTGAGAGGAAATCACGTTTTTTGTCTAACATTGTTTTTGTACCAGTGATGGACACGAAACACCCTGGAAGTTCCAGTAATGGTGTCTTCCCGTTCTGCCTAAAAGCCTTCCAGCACTTTTGTAGAAAATATTTTCAATGATCTTATCTCTAGGCAGAACGGGAAATCTGCTCATACTGATTTCTTAAATAGCACTGTAGACTTGCTCGTGACAGGTAAGCCGTAAGAAGTAGCCCGTCCTTGCAGTAAAAAGTTGTTGATATGTTAGTGCGGTAGAAGGGTGTTGACTCCACAAAAGTATTGCTTTTATGATCGTACGTCAGTGATCTGTAATTAGTGCTTGTGTAGGATTGTGCCCGTGTACGTGTATTTTCTACGATGAAAATCGACGCAAAGAAAGTTTTAGAGGCTCTAGATGAAAGTACCGTCTTCAACACGTGAAGTATATGATGGAGAAAGAGATATTGGAAGCAGTATTTTCAGTTGGATCCAGAAACTTGAAGACCCTGGAGGATCCATCACTGAAATCCTGGAGGATAAAGGACTAGTGCAAATGCCTTGCGAATAAGTTACTGAAACAGAGCCGATTTATAAGCCTTAAAGCAGCCTAATATAAAAAATACCGTGTGCAACAGGACAATCCTTCTTTTTCAATATTTTACTAATATCCGTCAGGCACTTCGCGAATGCACCTTGAGCACCCATTACACCTCCTTTTTTGATAATGCAAGGAAATAAAAAGGTGAAAACAGATTCCAATTTGAAAAAAAAAGAAAATCTGGATAAGTTCTTTGTAACAGTGGTGCCATAACTTAAATTATTTCTTTATTAAGGATGTTCATTTATGTTTGAGTGTGTTCGAACGTAACACCCGTTGTGATGGAATTCGATTTATGAAGACTCATGCTGTGCAAATAAAGCTATGGGCTGCTAAAGTTAGTATAATACACCCTGGGCCCAGCAGAACTTTGCATTTTGTTCAATATTACACTGATATCTATCAGGTATTTCTCTAATGTGCCTTTCAGTGTAATCAGAATATGCCTTATCTAAACCTTCGGTTTTCAACAACCTACTTAAGCGAATAAAGCTTCTCCACCTTAACCAATATAGAGTATAAGAAACGAGAGTGACTTATTTCTGTGGACCAAAAATTACGGGTGTGTTTGTTTGCGATTTCTTTTCGTATTGAATAACTGTACTAAAATAAACAAGTACATGTTTCCTACTGTATTGTAAAAATGATGCAATTATTAAGTTACCGTTGTTTACTACTCTTATTTGAATTACACTTTTACACTTTTCAAAAGGCTATAAGGATTATGACCAGTAAAATATTTAATTCATGTATCTGGTGTGTATATGCTCATATTTTCCTTTTTAATAAAATGCATCTTGTGGATTTTCGCGGCACCCCCTTTGAAAATCCCTGCAGTATATAGGTTACACTGTACGAAATGTGCTGAATTTAGATAGACTTAATTTTCGTAACATAAAATAGATTTCCCGATGTTACGTGCGCTACGTTCTGTTACATAATACATTACGCTATATGTTTTCATGGAAAGACAGGGTTACGAAAACAATTACTTCGTATGTTATTCGTTTCTTAATTTTATTCTAAAATTAGTAGTACTTCGTCATTAAAACTTACTGCTATTCAAAAAGTGAAGTACATTACTGAATGATAGGGCCTACTTCTATTTAAGTTTATTATCCAAGCAGTCTATCTCAAGCACTCCAATGCATCAAATTTAAAATGTGTCCGGGAATCCGGAAAAGAAAAGGTGGTAACCCTACTCACACTAATATCTACAAGACTAAATATTCTTGTAGCATTCTTTCTAAAATCCGTTAAGTAAATTCGTTAAACATATGTCAGTGTACAAAAAAGAAGAATCCTACGTTTAATTCAACAAAGTATTACCCAATTGTATAAAACAATAAACCTCCAGTATCTAATTTTTTTTTCACTTTTAAAGCGGTGCCATCTGTTGACCACAGCTATAAAGAGTACAAATACACATTTTCACAACGGTAATAGAAACATGTGTAAATTTCTTCAGATATTTAAATATTCATGTTATTATATTAATCATCATTATCTGCATCATCACAATTATCATCCAGAACTCATCATAAAAGTCAAAGTTCGTGCGTTCGCAGTAACTTTTCATTTTTTCTGTTGTTGTGGAGATAAATATGCGCAAGACATTAATCTTTGAATACGCTTAAATTAACAATAATTTATAGTTAGTTCCGCTCTAACAAATCAGTATTGTTAATAATATCGTTAAAAATATGGTAAATTTAACAATACTTCATTAACAATGATGAATCAACATATATTGTAACTACCGAAACGTCACACATAGTTAATATGACAATATTTTTCGTTACGACAACAATAAATGGCTTAACAACACTCGCATTGTCCCTGTGTCCCTAGCATTTTTTAGAGTGCGCATGTGGTTCAATTTCCGCTTAGGGCTATTGAACGGAGTGGTTCGAAGCCGCCGTTACCAAAATCTGTAAGTCTCGTTCTTACAAGCTCCCAAGCTCGCTTAGAACGTTAACAACAATTCATTAAATAGGATTTTGATTTCAACCCAGCAATGAATAGTGAGTGTCCAAAACTGGACAAAAACTGACTTTGCAGTTCCGGTAATGGACATCCCCTGCTTTGCATAACCGATCTATGTTATAGTTGGTTTGTCCATTTATATGCTTGAAATGATTCCCACCCTTAAAAAAAATATATTTTAAAACTTTTCTCTCCAAATGTCCATTACTGGTACACTGTCCATTACTGGTGCGTTTACCTTAGTTACCAAAATGCTTAATAAAAAAGAGAATTTATAAATAAGAAACAGTAAGAAAGGAATCAACTATCTCCAACATTTTGCCAAATAATCGATAGAAATTTTGAAATTCTTGTAGTTGAGTTATCGTCCTGATACAAAAATTCATAACTAATTTTATATTACAAGCTACTTATACAGGGAAAGTATATACAGAAATAAAGCTAACAATTTTTCTCTATTAATTTCGTGATTGTGAGTTCCTTAGTGTTAGGCCATCTGGTGTCATCCTTCGGTATCAAGGGACCAGTAGCTTCAGTAGTGTTCTAACAGTGATTTCAGAATGAAGATATTGATATTTTCTGTTGTCTCTAGTGGTTAAATCGCATTGACTCAATCAGAGTAGAAACTATACACTGGAAGTCATCATCAGTTTTGATTCATGTGCGTGTCGTGAAGCACTACTGGATAAAGAACACTGACAAGCAACAGCTAGGCAGTTGCCGCTTTGGTGTTGTGGTTAAGGAATCGGAGAGTAATTGGGTAACCAGGGTTCGATTCCTCAAGAGATGATATTTAAAAAAAAACACACATACGCATTTTCAAATTTTATAGAACTCACTAGCCGTTGATTAGGTTAAGTTAGTAAAGTCAGGTTTGGTGCTCTTTTTTTTTTACATTATACTCGATCCACTCGCTCGCTGCTACTTTAGCGCAACGCTAAAAGATGGCTCTGCAAAAGTGTAAAGTTCCTGTACCGATGGAGTCGTAAAATCATCATGCACCATGTGGCAGGATTTCTTTAACTTTTCTGTTTTAGTAGGCGAAAGCAAATATGGCAGATAAAGTAAGCCCTTTCTTCCTCATTCCTAACCCATGAAGAGTGCTCTCCGAGACCCCTGCTTTCTTCATGATTCGAATTTCTTCATCTTCCTCATTGTCCAGTTTCTGTTTATACCAGTTATCATTTAACATTTTCTCACTACTGGAACGGATGCAAACAACTGAATTTTTTAATTAGTTGCTGCGACTTGTGTATTATCCATGTAGTGCTCCAATAACCTTCCTTTGATAGTAATTTCACTTATTTGATGCTTTTCTGCCACCAGACCGTACAACTCTCTCTTTGATAACTAACAGTCATCACTGTATTCAATGTATTGGTAAATAATATCCATTACATCAGACATATCTTGTCTTGGAACTACAACAGGAGGGGGTTTGGGAGACCCTTCTTCGGTTCTACCTACTCTGTAAACTCTGGCCCAACAAGATTTGTGGTACATAATACAAACAGCTACTAAATCCTGAGAGCTAATTCAACCTAATACATGGTGTTCCCATCTGTCTCATCTCAGCAGTGATTTGCTTTCTTCTTTTTTTTTGAAGTCACTAGCACTTATTGTACAAACACACTTAGGAAATTTTCTCTATGCTTGGCGAGTGTCTCTTCAGAGCGAAAGAAACATGGGTCTTGAAACTTAAAACTCCCTTTGGATCTCAGTTTTCTAGGTGATACAAATGTTTCAGCCGAGCTACCCGATTTTTCTGTAGACTTCCTCTTTTCAGATAATATAGCCGAAGGTTTGTGTACATATTTCTACAACAGCAGGGGACAAACACTTTACTATCTCTTGTCAGAAGTTCATTCCATCGCCTCTTTCTTGGCTGCAATGTTTGATTATTTCCACAGCTTCCTTTCCAGGTTATACACGTTCATCTAAAACCAGTTTTTCACATACAAAATACAAGTCTGGAGGGGCAGGTACGTTAGGATCATTGTCAATATCCTTATTGAGTTACTACTATCACGGCAAGGCCTCAAATTGAAAAGGGAAGAACAAGGACAATTAATCAAATGTTGAAGAAATGTCCTCGCCGCTACATTCCCTTCCTGACATTTGTTTGTACTATAAGCACTTCAGTAGAATAGCTCATCATAGGAAATCATAAAGGAAGTTACGTCACCGGACAGTACTGTCATCTAGCAGCCAAGTGTTCAAGTACATGATAAATGCTTAAAAATAACTTTCCTACGCGTTGTTCGGCAGCTCTTGGCTTAACCTAGATATTTATATCATCGGGTTGCTAGTAGGGAGGCCGTTTAGAAAGTCAGGTTAAAACTGTTTTATAACCAATTTTGATTATAATTTTCCACATTTTATACACGCTTTACTGACATTGTATGCGAAATTAGTGTCAGCGAGCGCAGGCGGGTTAGTAGTCCGGTTAGAAAGTATTTATCTTTCTACGCGATGGTAAACTTATCCTCTTCCTGTGCTGACGAAACTTCCGGAATGTTTTCCTATGGCGAGCCGCCTCCCACTTCAATAGAGTGTTATCCGGATTAACTACTAATATTGGATAGCTTGTATTATTATTTACTGGAAACACGGCCATTTAGTTTCAAACCGTGGTAGTGGGTCATAAAGGATCAAGACAAGAGCAAAACTGAGACCTTAAAACATTTTTGGTACCACTCTGAGTTTATATCATGGTTGTTTTCCTTTTATTTTTATTGGAACGAAACATCTCGGAAGTACATTAAATTTTCTCGTCATCCGTGTTTGTTATATGCATGTATCTTTAAACTGTATTTACATTTATATCACAGAATAATACCCTATAAACTACTTCAGTGTAGTGGGTCACCATGTTCAATTTCTTCAAAGTAATATTTCAAACAGACCCCGGTAACGCTTGTGGTCCTATTATCAAGGGATCCGTAGGTCAATACCCGGTGAAGATACAACTTAATTAGTTCGGAAGCGACCTTCGGAGAGGATCTTCGAAGAGAAGACCCATGTATCATTTAAAACAAGTTTCTTCTCCGAGAAAGTGATGTAGGAAACGTTAGTACGCATTAACAAAATAATGAAAAAAAAAATTAATTCAAAGAGCAAAATTTCGAAACATTTCCATCTAGGTTTTCAGCTAATAAAGGCTGATTTCAAAGCCTGAATGATAATCGTTGTCAATTTTAATTTCTGTAGAAGTCAAAATAATATTCCACTAATTTCAATTACGTTCCAGCAGAAACCATAATTATGCTCAAACATGCAATTCATGTTTAGAATTTCATAACTGCTTTCTCTTTTTCTTTTCTCATCTGTTCTACTATAGATGAAGTTAGTTTTCACTCCATCTTCCACTCACTGCGTAGATTTTCTCATCAAATACACGAACTCTTTCTGAATAAGTATATACTGTATTTTCCTCGATTTGCAAATTCTGTATTCTATTAAAAACATGCTGTATTTTATTTAATTCATTTTTTTTACAGAAAAAGAAAGAGCTTACTCAATTCGATGCGTATCATTTTTTTTTTATGTTTATCGAGGCACAAATTTGGAATCGTTACATCGATTTGGATAAAACTTTTGCTTCCAGTGAAAGACGTTCCTGTGATGGTCCCACTGTAATCGAGATAGATGTTCAAAAAGATAGACGAACATGAAATTACATTCTGAAAGAGCAAGCAATCTATCGAGTCAGTAATTCCAATGACTCCTGCCTGGTTATATGACACACACGACATTTATGTTGTTTGGGTTGCGTTAAAGAAAGGATTTGGCCACATAAAGACAGAAACGTGAATATGTTGTTTTTTTTTAAAGAAAAATAATTACAAAGTTAAAAAAAAAGAATGCTAGAGAAGAAAACTTCAAAAATGAGTTACGAAGTAAAATATAATGAACACAATATTTGTTGCATGCTTAATGCATGCTGTAACTTCAAGGAAGAATAATGAATTTTATTGAAAACTTTATACATGGCTCAGGGAAGGATACGGTGGAGGTATGAATATGAGAAGTAAGATGACCTAAGCTATGTTTGAAGTCACCACCCTAGTAGCATTAGGCTGGAATGATCAAGGAGAAACCCTGTGAAGAGCAGTAAAGACTCCCACCGGTGGCTTCGAACCCAAAACCTTCTGAATAGCGAAGAGAACGGTCTACGAAATCAGTTACGATATATTATATGATGCAGGATGCGTGTATACGCAAGAGTAATGAACACTAGGAAGTTTCATGTTTCCATGAAATTTCATATCAAAAGTCACTGAAGAATGCTGAATTCGATTCTGTGTGTTTTAATGTCGAAATCCAAGATGGTTTCAGCTTAATTCTGAACAAATTCTCTATGTTCGTACAAACGCCTCGTATTTCAAGGCCTACTGTTTCTTGGCTATTTGAGAAGACCTGTGATACGTAAACATTTAAACAAATAAAACAAACAAGTATGAAAAACAAAGAATATTATAATATATGTATAATAAATCTATGGGCTAGATAGCTCTGAACCAAAGTATAGAAAAACCAGCAACGTAGCCTTGAACAAAAGAAAATTTGTTCAACTGTAAAATGAGTCATAGAATTCAGGATACTCGTTTAAGATTAGCGCATTTTTACATTACACAACCGGGGCTAGTGCCTAGTTCCTAAGCAATATTTCTGTGTATTATTTTATTTCGTGCAATTTTTTAAAGTAAGTATGCTTGAAAACTTTTCCCCAACATTTATGTTTAGTCTTCATTATTTTTGTATGAGCGTATTCAGGTTATTAAAAATGAGAATTAATTGGTCATCTTTCCATACAGACTTATTATCAACATTATATCACCCTTGAGTCATTAAATGGCACAATGCATGCCAGCCAACTTTTTATAATATAAGAAAAAAAATGTTATTGAACCAGGAATGCAAATAATTAAAGATAGCCCTTTTCTATTGTTCCTAAAACAATGGTTCTTTCCTTCATACGTTAGCGCCGAGGCCTTCTTCTATCTTTCAAAAGCAAACATACGCACAACACAGTTCATATGAGGAAGGTAGTATAATGTATATACATTACGTAATTAAGGAAGGTTTTTAGCTCTTTATATACACGGCTTCATTGTTACTCGCATTGGTTTACTGAAATGTATTGTATTGTTCATTCAGTTTGATAATTTCTCTTCTGGTTAGTAACGAAATGTATTAAAGAAATGTATACATTCTGACGCAGGTATATATACACAAAAAGAACTTACTGACTTACATCTTTCTCCCCCTTTTCTCAATATAATGTTTCATATCGATGAATCAAAATCAAATAACTAGAAGAATCGAAATTTTACAAAATATCAAATTGTTTTTATTCAGTATCCATTTCATGTATAATAATACAATGCTTACAAGAAAAAGGTAGATATGAACCGGAGGCATTTCATACGGAATATCAGTTGTATTACGAAACTCCGTTAAACACAACTTCTACAAGGCAATGGCTTCAAGCTAATGTAAAAAAAAAAAGAAGAAAGGAATTGATGCTGGTGATGCAAGCACCAGAGAGGAATTTAATAATGAAGGCGATAAGCCAAGGGAATTCGTTAAAGGGCTATTGGACAAGCAGGCGACGCACATATACGAAAAGTTCTCGTAGTCAAACATCGAGAGAAGAGAAGAGAACATCCCCCCGATGACGACATGAGGAACGAAGTTCCACACAAAGTGCTTGGAGATGAATTTTAATGAAGACCTCATAAAAACAAAAGTTTTTTTTTTTCTGGCATTCGTATCAAAAGCATTTGTTAAGCAATGTTGTCCTGCATGTTTAAGTTAAAGTTTGTTTTCTTTACATTGCATTGTGTGAAGTTTTGTGAAAAATCTTATTCTTTATATTTTGATAGCGACATTTACACATATATGAGTTATGAGGAGATGATTTACAAAAATCATCCCTGTACAAACGTCATAACTGCTGCGAAATCAACAAAACCACTTCTTAGTTCTCAAAACTACAGAAATGTTGCAGTTCCGAATAACATGGAAAAAGTTTGGGACCTATAGTTCAATGAGATTCAAAACTTAAAAAAAGAAAGAATATCTGTCTTATTGTAATGTGAAACGTAATATGCAAACGACTGACAGATTAAGAGTTACAAAAAGAGCAATGGAGAGGTTCATGAAGGAATTACTGATAAGGACAGAAAGACAAATGCATGGGTGGAATTTTTAAACAAAGGTAGAAGATGTGGTCAAGACTGTGAAGAAGATGATCTGGAAATGGACCAATCACAAGCTAGACGAACAGATGGAAGATGATGAGAAGTATACTACACTGGATTCTCAGATGAATAAAAAAACGACCTTGGAGATGACCAAAATGCAACATGGATAGACGAAATGAAGCTTTGCATTCATGACCAAGATTTGTCGGAAAACATGGTATAGAATCTTTCATCCACACTGTAAAAAATGTTGTTTGATATATCTAGTAATGTTCCAGATAAATGTAAGTACAGGGTGATCAAAAAGTGTTGCAACTCATGCAGGTACTATAAAAGATATTGGAAATGGTCACCATTCACATCCTCACACATGTGCACCCTTTTGACCACGCCTCTGAAGACCCTCTGGAGTGTATCACATGAAATGTTGCCCACAGTAGGTTGAATATTCGTTTTCAGTTCATCCAAGGTGTGTGGATGCGTTACGTAGGCCGCAGACTTCAGAAATCCCGAGGAAAAAGTCCGGCGGAGTGAGATCCGGAGACCGAGCCAACCACAGTGGCTTGGTAATGATGCGCCCAGGTAACACAGATTCAAGATAGTCCATGCTTACACGAGAGGTATGGGCTGTTGCGCTGTCCTGCTGAAACCATGTTCTTTTCTTTTCCTCGTCTGTCAGAGAGTCAAAGAATTGCGCGACCAGCCGAAGATAACGTTCACTGTTTGTTGTTTCGAAATTCTCTTTCGAGACATAGCACACCACACGCAGAGCTTTTTGGGGGAGGGGGTGAAGGGGAGACTCGTGCAGTACATGAGGATTGTCCGTCGACCAATAACGGGAATTTTATAAATTCACGTACACGTCAAGGTGAAACCATGCCTCGTCAGACCAATACCAATCTTCCATTCCCTCTCCATCAGGCGTCACGTGTTCCATAAACCAACGACAGTGCGTTATACGCTTTAGTAAATCACCATCCATTAACTTCTGCAGAACTCTTATTTTATACGGAAACATTTTCAACGCTTTTCGTACAGCGCTATGAGCTGTACCATAAGACACACCACTCTGGCCAGATAACCTGCGCACTTATGGCCATAACTGCACTGATATCCGTTACTTTATCTTCTGCGAGAACTTTAGGTCTACCACTTCGAGGTGCATCAACCACACTTCCTGTTCTCTTGAATTATCATATAGGCATTTAATTGTTGATTTATTCGGAGGTGTCTTCTCAGGATATGCCTCTGCGAAGCATGCCGCGGTGGTTCCGTAACTTAAACTCCATATGTACTGTTCCAAAATGAAGATCCGTTCCTCAAGTGAGTACACCATCCTGTTGTTGACCTCTACACTGCTTCCTGCCTCAACTATCACCATCATTCTCCTACAACACAATAGAAAACAAATATTACATGGGTTACGTGACTTTTTGATCACTCTGTATTAGCAGTAATCTTGCTGTGGCTGAAAAGTGTTTGTGAAAACCACAGAGAGATTTCTCGGTGTGATTGGAGGTTCTCATTTTCCCGTTCCAGGGTGATTTTCGCACATGCGCAGAAAGAGAAAACTGTTTCTGATCGTAATCAAACATGTAATTCTGATCAAAAGCTTGCTGACACCATTTTAATTACGTATTTTAAAGCAATGTGAAATATTCTCAGTGAATTGGGATTGCGATCCCTACTTGACAAATAGAAGAAGTTATTAGAGCATGGCGTAAGACGTGGAAGTAACTTTGTTTATGTTTTCGGGGTTTGGACAGCGTATTTCTGACCTTCTATACTGTTTTAATGTACTGATTTCTTTAGTGACAATTTAGTTCAGTTCCTAGCCCACTGGATTTCTAACTAAAGTTTCACATCTCGTGAATCCGTGTTCAAATCTCGCTTGAGTCTTCTAATTTTCTTTTCTTTTTCTGAAACCTACAAGGTGGCTGTTTTTTTGTTTTTTTTTTAGCCAAGTTACCAGGTGGCTATAGTTGCCTATCTTTCTCCAGGAATGTCTCTCCGAGAATTTTTAACAGTTCAGGAGTTGATTGAAAAGCTGAACGAGAAAATAATAAGGTGATCTGAGTAATAACACTACCTAAATTTTGAATTTTTGTCGACAAGGGGTCCTTTCGGAAATGGGAAATGTACTACTTATTCATTCCCATTCCTGTTCTTTACGTAATTAGTTAAGTATGCTTCATGGTGTAGCTCGAAGGTCATTTCACTGCTCGGAAGGTATGCACAATCTTACATTATACTTTATGCTCTTTACATTATATAATTTGTTCTATTGATGCTTGTGAAAATACCATTGGCTCATACACTGCTTGTTTTGAATTATCTATTTAAAGCAAGACTTTTTTTTATATATTTTTTTCACTACGAGTAGGCATAGGTGATGTGATGGGCATGGTTTTCCTTTTGAGTAATTTCCACTACATACGTATAAACAAACCCTGAGATTACTATACACGCAAGAAGTACAAAAGCTCCATGCGCATGACTCTTCCAATATGCAATCGATCCAGATCCGGTTTCCATTTTTTTATTTTTTTTTTTATTTTTTTCGTTTTATCTGATGGAAAGAGGACCAACCATTCTTTGGTCGTTTCTGCTTCCCTCTTTCGTCTCCCCTTCCGTCATCCACATCCATACCCACTTCACTACTGCTACCGTGCCTGGCGAATGAGGGAAACCGAAAAATCTATCACAGAGGAGAGCTTTCAATCCACAAAATAAACTTGGCTTATGTGTGTCATTAATCTGTGCCCCAAAAAGGGAGAGAGACCGACAGAGAGGGAGAGAGACCGACAGAGAGAGAGAGAGAGAGAGAATACAGAGGGAAATATAGTTTGTCATTAACGATTGCTTAATTAGTACCCAAACAATAGTACAAAGGAAAAATGTCACATACAACCGGAAGGTGAATATAGAACTACCACAATAAAAGGTCAAGGGGGTATCCATTACGGTCACTTCACTCGTGTATATACATTTATATTCAATTTATTAGCACAGCATGTTTCTGTAAACGTAACAGGATTAAAAGTACGTTAAGACCAATATATTTACACAAGTTGTTATTGTTTTTGTAACTATTATTATTGTTATTGTTATGCTTCCAACACTGAATACAATCAATGAATATCTAATTTTCTAGCCCAAAGCTTTTGAGATGCAAGTTCGCTTTCGCCCATTCTTCCGTCGAAATCCAAGAGCAACGCTGATGTATCTCAATCATTGCTGGCCGGTTGGTTAGTAGAGTTCGCCTTGAATTGAAGTCAGGCCTTCCGAAACAAGTTTCATTTTTAGAATTTTCCCGAATATTTCTGTTTCTCCGATTATTATGACTTTGGTGGTTCTAATGCTTTCTCTACAATATCATTACTCGATGGATAGTACTCGCACTCGCACAGACACTCAGACAGGCTGTAAATGTGATCGTCGCTTGAGACAATCAGATAAGAGCTGAATTAAGTTTCAGTCCGACGATTACATTCTAATCCTGTCGTCAGTTTATTTCAAGGATCTTCTAATACAAGATCCTTGGTTTATTCAGGTAACCTTTGAAGATTAGCGAAGCGAATTCCTTTTACAAAATAAATAGGTAAGTTTAAAATTTCCGATTGGAGTTCGATGAAATAAGAGATAGATCTTACTAGCACACCACTTCCCTCGCTTCTTCAGGAAGCTTTGCTTAAAATGCAGAACTGAAAGCAACGCGTGAGGGTATACCCTCAACATGGGCAAACTCAACGCGAAGTCAACTGGTAGAATTGAATCAATTACGGCTAGTTAGGGAGCATCTGTTCCAAATTACGACTATTTGAACTCCAAGGAATGTATGTGATGTTTCAAACCAATAAACACATAGAGAAATAGAAATTTAAAATTATCTCTGAAAGACGTGCACACACAGAAAATTACATGTATAGGTACGAATTATATATTAAATGCACTATATGATGCACTGAAATATAGATTTTCACATTCTCTGCACGGTAAGAAAAAAAACCTGTTTCTTAAAATTAAAGTAAAAGTTATCTGTACACCGAGAAACAGTTTTCTTATAAATAAAATATTAGCATTCCCATTTAATTTAGAATGAGAGCATGCAGGTTTGAAAATAAGATCAGTTATCATATTTCAAAACCGCCATGTTCTCATTTTCAATTACATGAAGAGGCCTAACAGACCCTGAGCCTGCCCCAACGTCATATGTCCGTGTTTGGTGGAACCACGTTCAACTGAGTAACGGCTGTGTGGTCAGAGCACTGCGCGTACCTAACTACGAACAGGCGTATCATTGGGCTTACCAGACCAAGTGTGGCCATAACGTCTTTATTCACGTGACTCCCCAATTTTCCTCACGACGCTGGGTGGACGCCGAAAAGTGGGACTCCAGCTGGGGAATTGAACCCGAAACCACGCGGACATGAGTCCAACGCTCTAACCACTAGACTGTGGAGCCCCTTTCAATTACATGAGAATGCTGATATATTATTTCTAAGAAAATTGTTTTTCGGTGCACAGATAACTTTTATCTCAATTTTAAGAAACCATGTTTTACTGTGTGACGTCATGTGGAGATTGACGTAGTTTAGTGAATATGACCAACAGACGAATTTCAAACGCAGAATATGATCCACAGGAAATGTTTGGAAATGTTGAGGCGACTCAAGTAATGCAAATAGTTGCACAATGTAGTTTATTTAAGTTACTTTTCCTGTACCACTGTTTGATAAAATAAAAATCCTCTGACGATATTTAAGTGAGAAAATATGATCTATTATTTTTCCTTTCAATGCCAAAAGAAGTAAAACTGTTATTTCTCATTTACACTTTAGTGAGTTTTTGCAAAACACGGAATAATTATTTGATGCATTTAATTTTCGTAAACTAATTTTCATAACTATAAGCAGTCTTACTGATTTTTGTTTTATTAATATATCTGTTTGTAAGATTCTTACACCACAGTTGTGATAAAATACACATTTTAAAGTGTAAGCACTTGAATATACCTTTATATTTGCCCTCTGGCACATTATCGGCCTACGCCGAAGTGCCTAAAGGACAAAAACAAACTTAAATGCAAGTATTTATACCTTAAAATGTATGTTTTCCCACAACTTTCAATTTGATGTAAGGTAGGGGGCCCGAATATAGCCCACCTTAACTTTGTTGATTTTTTTCACTAAGAGAAACTATTTATTCGTGCGAATCGACTGAACCATTAAGTTGGGAGACCATTTGGACAAATGAAGAAAAAAATAATCTGCTTCCTAGAAACGGCGTATAAAAATGTAATAAATCAAAAACTAAAATATTGCCAGTGGGAACATGGTGTTTCCAATATGGCCCGCTACAGAAAACAAGAGCATATGGCAATAGTGATGTGTAGTCTTTCTGTATTACTCATATATGCTACATACTAAGGGATATATATTACAAGGATATATAGTTTATATGATATTGCAAAACCAAGAATATTGTGTTAATACAAAATGCCAAAATTTGTGAAAAGCAAGTGAATATACAAGAAGTAAAAATATGAGTACATAAGAAGAAGTGTAACACAAACGAAAAAGTTTAGAAAGTCACGTCTCGCAAGAGGGACAAAGAAATGGTCCGTGATCTTTAGCGGTGATTGCAACACACTCTTCATGAACGTATTTGCTACATTATCCATGCATTATACTGATTAGGTTTTCAACAATAGATACTGAAACGAAACATTACTTGCCTTGCTAAAATAA